>BMAO01001082.1:0-14968 GCA_019973975.1 Trichonephila clavata | reverse complement strand
GCTAGGAAAATTTTGGAAACTAAGGGGGATAAAAAGTTATTTCTCTTTCCTTTTTTTGAGAGTGAACTATTTGTACTTCTATTCACTACAGCCAGTATTTTATTTTATGTTTTCTGTATTATCTGTGAAATCTTGTTTCTTTAAAAAAATTTCATAGCCATGGTAATTGAGTGGTCATGGTCAGGAACTAGTGACCGGCGTTGTATCTGTCAAGTCGTGTGGCTGTGTTCTGCTGTCCTTGAAGACTTCCACGTGAAGAGACGAATGCATGTTAAATCTATCGATGCCCAAAAGCTTCACGTAGGCTTAGTGTGGTAACCGTGGTATCCTAGTGGTCAAGGTAACGGACTCGTGGATGGCGTGCCATGAGTTCGAGCCCAGTACCACTGAAGACCCACCGTATAGGGACGCGATGCACGTTAAATCTATCGAGAGCATAAACGTCCTCCCATCAGTGTTGTGTGATAGTTAGGAGAGGGGTTGCCAGCTCAGGTGTCATCCTCTCTACTTGACCATGGTTCAAAATTTCGACGTCCGTCGCCAAAAGCGCTCTTGTAGCTGAATAGTGCGACATTAGCAGTCACTCACTCCCTCGCATCAGGGAAGGAATTCACAATTCCTTCGGTTATAAAGTTGTGGTTCTGCCAAAAAAGTTACCGTGATGAAGCTTATTAGATTTCATCAGATACAACTGACAAATACCACGTGGATGAATGTTCTAATTCCTTCTTTCAAGGTTCGCAGAATCCTTCCTATCTTCCAATCCTAAAATATGGATGTAAAGTAATTTGTGGAACTTGATGTTTTTCATTCACGAATTGTGCTGAAACTTTGAATCCAGAAATACTCTTTCTTTTATATGATATTCATTGCAAATCTACTTTTGTTCAACATTCTGTATGAGATAAGAAAATTATTTACTTTTTAAGAATGGTTAAATTGGCTGATTACGTTAGGAACCGTGATTTTGAAAAGAAGTATATAATGAATATTTTTTGATATTTTAGTGTCATTTGAATTAGAATATAATATAAATTATCTTAAGAATATGATCACAATGAAAAATTATTTTAATTCAACACTTTGGTAAAATATTATTACATAGTTCACAAACATTCTCCCTTTGTGAATAAAAAAAAAAGGCTTTTGTAATAATCATCATAATAATTCTTATTTACCTAAATGTAACGAGGATTTCCTTACGGAGACTTATCTAGGAGTTTGAAAAAATTCACATTTTTTCAGTGCCATATTGAATTGAAGTAATAACAGGTGTTGGTTAAAATTTCTCTTTGATATATTAGAATATAAATAAATCCATTTTCAAAGTATATATTTCAACCATTTTAGTTCAACACCGGTATAGAAGTCCTAGCTATAAATATAGACAAAATATTATTATTTTTACTATAGAAGCATTTTTCAAAAAAGGAGAAACTGCTATTCTTTCATCATACATGCCAAAAAAGTAATTGAAATAACTTTTTTTCTTGTAATAAGTTTTATATGCATTGTCTGTTTAGATTGACATTAAATATCAAAACAATTATCCATTTGTATGCTTTTTCAAAATCATGGTTTTGAACGATGTCAGTCCTCTTAAATTTACTGTTAAAAATAAAAAGGAATTGTCTTGGATTTCGTTAATTTTGATTTAAAGCAAACAATTTTGCATTTGACATGTCACCAAAATTGTGAAAGACAATACGGTAACCTGAAAAATTGTAAAAAATTTTCTCTTTAATTTTAAAAATCTCCTTAAGGTATCAGACTACCCTAAAATTGTGAATTTTGCCAAAAATTGACAATGAAAAAACATATTTCAGATGATCCTAGTTGTTTTATACAGTTTCCGAAAAGTTTATTTACAAGAGTAGCTTTATAATTAAGTTTGAATGATTACTTAATTTTATAAAAGTTTTTCCACACAAGCTTGCGTAAATGAAAATCAGTCTCTTGAGTATCTTTGAATCTTGCATTGCGTTATTTTTATCAATTATTTAAAACACATGTAAGAATGGTTTTGATGGTTTGTTGATTTAATAAGGAAGCAAATTTGTTAAAGAGAGCGTGCTTATTAAAATGTCTGTGTTTTAACTGGAACAAATATTTTTTATCAAAGTTTTTCTTATGGGAATGAAAAGGATTTGCTTTAATTTAAATTAAATATTGCTGAAAAATGCCTTCATTAAATTTAGCTTTGCTCATAATTCCTAAAGCTTTTTTGTCAATGACACTTGGCAAAAAATTCCTTCTTTTAATTCAATATAATTCAAAAGTTATATTTTTTTTTAAAAAAATTAAACACAAAAATAGTTTAAATTGATCATAAGGAGTTAAGCAAATTTTTAAAGCTATATCTCATTGTATTTTTTTATGCATCTTAAATTAAACTTTAAAATGTGCTTCACTATGTATATATATTGAAAACTTTAATTATACGCATAATTTCTAATTACAAAAATGCAATTATATATTCGTAGGAAAATGTACTTAAGAAGGATTTAAAATTACCTTAGAAACTTTAGAAGGATCTTAGAAAAAGGAGGGGGGGATATTTTTTAAAAAGGAGATTTTAATTGAAATTCATGTAGTTTATCTCTTCAAATAATGATTAAGTCTTTGCTGCTTAAAGTTCGGTGAAAAGGTAGTAAAAAGCATTTTTAGTAAGTGATAGGTGCTTAGTATATCGCCATGTAAAAATCTCGAAAATAATTTTTTTAACTTTTTATTGTATTAAATCTTTGATTTTTTTCCCCTCTCATCATAATAATTCCATAATAAATAATATTTTTTTTAGCTTTTTTTAAAAATATTTCCTTGACGAATTTTTTATCGCGCATGCATTAAATTAAATTACTGACTTAACTCAGAAGAGTTAAATCATAAAAACGTGTATTTTATTTTGCATACCTCTAAAAAATGTATTACTTCGACTTAAATATTTTAAGATTCCAAATGAAATTTCGTTCTGTCACATGAAATGTGATTTCTTTCAAGCTTTGTTCCACTATGTTAGCAAAATTTAATTAACTTAGATAAAACATGGGGGTTCATGAGGATTTAGAAGCGGTTTTTTGAAATTTGAAGTTTTTTTAAAAATACTCCTTCATTTCTGTTACAATAGTTTTCTACATTTTTACACATCTAAAACAATGTTTTTAATAATTAGAAATTAATACCCAGTTAATTGCATATATTCTTTACGTCGCTATATATCTCTTGGATATGTGGCCAGTGTAGCAAAAGGATCAGGTTGCGAACCCTCGTGTCCACTTATTTCTGACCAGTCATGAGTTCGAATCCTGGGAGCCACTGAAGATTCTCCGTGTGGAGGGAATGATGCATATTTGCCGAGGTTCATGTCCTCACATTAGCATTGTATAGCTCTTAGAAAGTAGGGGGCCGCGGTAGCCAAGTGGTCTAGGTATCGGATCATGGCTAGGTAACATGAGTTCGATCCCAGTACCACTGAAGACCCGACGTGTAGGGGAGCGATGCACGTTTAATCTGTCGAGAGTTTAAACGTCCTCCCGTTGGTGTGGTGGGGTAGTTAGGAGAGGGGAGTGCCAGCTCAGGTGTCGTCCGCGTCACTTGACCATGGTTCAAAATTACGCGGACTGTCGCCAAAAGCCCTCGTGTATATAGCTGAAGAGTGCGATGTTAATATCCACTCACTCACTTAGAAAGTAGGGTGCCATATCAGATGCTGTCCTGGTCACTTGACCGAGCCTCAGAATTACAAGGTTCGGCTCCAATTTCTTTCTTGTGTAACTTCGAAGAACGATGTTAATAAATAATCAGTTAATTTAGCTGTCTTGGATGTGAAGTCGATGAGTTTTTATTCAAAATTCTTTTGCTCATCTTCGGTACTGATGATGTTTTTCTTTTATTAAGTCGTGATCACTCAGTTTTTATGATCGAGTCTCAAAACCGAGAAGTTGAATCGTTGATATTTCAATCCTGGTTTTATCAGGAGTCATTAAGCTAATTCGTCGGAGGGGGGGGGGGCGAGTACAAGTCCTCGTGTAACTGAAAACCAGTGGCCGTAGTAGCCTAGTAGTCAAGGTAACGGACTCATGACCGGTGTGTCATAAGTTCAAGCCTGAAGACCTGCATATAGGGGAGCGATCCACGTGAAATCTATCGAGAGCTCAGGTGCCCTCAGGTCGTCCATGACCTCAACCATGGGTCAAAATTGCAAGGTTCCTCGCTAAAGGCCCTAAGTAGCTAAACAGTACGACGTTAATACTTACGCCCTCATTCACCACAGAAGACCCACCGTGTAGAGGGGTTGATGCACGTTAAATATGTTGACTCAAAATACCCCGGGAGTGTGGTGCGGTAGTTTTTGGAGAGGGGTGCCAGCTCTGATCTCATCTTTTGACCAAGGTTCAAAAAATTACTGAATGCTTCGCTAATAGCTCTCGTGTTGCTTTTTCATACGACGTTAATAAACACTCATTTACTCACTACTTGTGGTGTGATGTGGAAATTATGAGAAGTAGGTGTATTTGTTCAAATTTTGATGCCTTCATTTATTCTGTTGGCCGCGGTAGTCTAGTGGCCAAGGTAGAGGACTCGTGATTGACTGTCGTGGCCTGGTACCGCTGAAGACCTTCCGTGCTGATGGAGCCGATGTGCTTTAAATCTGTCGAGGCTTAAACGTCCTCTCGTTGGTGTAGTGTGGAAGTTAGGAGAGGGGGAGTGCCAGCTCAGTTGTCATCCTCGTCACTTGACCGTGGTTTAAAATTACGAAGTCAGTCACCAAAAATCCTCGAGTAGCTGAACAGTGTGACGTTAATATTCACTCCCTTCCTCATTTATTTTGGTTCAAAATTACAGCTTGGTAGCCATTTGTTCCTTGGCCATTCAATCAAATCGAATTAATTTTCCTACCTTTAACCTCGGTTAAAAAGAGTTTCACTCTATGGCTTTATTGGTTCTTCTGACTCTTAAGCAGGATAAGAAAAATTAACTCTTATAGTTTTATAGAGCAACTACAGAGGTTTAACAGGTATTTTTTTTATATAACTGGGGTTTCAGTGAAATAAAAATGTGTCGAATGAAATAAATTGTTTTAGATTAATGTCGCTACCCTTGAAGGATATTAATGATGCACCCACGCATTTTTAATTATGTTTAAATGAGAAAGATTAAACTTAACTGATATGTTACTCATTTAATATCGACACTGTGCCATCTGAGTATCTTTAAGGCCTAATTGGAAGAGTCTGTAGAATCCCCTCATGGTTAATTACTCTAGATGGCCATTTTAAACTGCGAATATTAAAGTCTATTTAAATTATAAACACAGATTAATGTGGCTTAGAAAAATGGTTTTTAATTCTCCCTCTATCGCAAAGAGAAATTTTTCTCTGAATTGCGACATATGTAGCTCAATGACCATGGTAAGGGGTCCATAACCGGTATTTTTTCTGTCGATTCGTCGTTTTGAGTTAGAATTAACATCGTTATACAAACTCATTTAACCCCTTAACTACCATTGACGTATATATACGTCTCTCAGAGTTAAAAGTACTCGGATGTATATATACATATTTCCAGAATACGGTTGTATTTTTTGCTACTGCCATTACAAATAATTTTCGAATTCTTTGGAATGCAGTAAACTGACCTTGATAATGTGTGTTTGCGAAGGATTTACTTATTTCAAAGAAAAATATGCAAATTTGGGCCTTTTCTTTTCTCTAACACACCGCATATGCGCGTCTACTGTGACGCTGTGGAGCGGATCGTATAATTTTTAAACGTTAGTGAAATGGTTAACGATCATCATCCCTTTAAAATATGTCGGGGTTCAAACTCTTTACGTTAGGTGTGGGGGAGGGCATGACAGATGTCATGGGACTATGGGGAAGTCCATCTTCTTGGTTGCGAACTTGGTCAACATTATCCAGGTCTGGCGACACTGAAGACTTACCGTGTTAGAGGGGCTGATGTATGTAAAATATAACGAGGCTCACTTTACTAAAGTTTAATCCGTTAACTGGGGTACGCCAGCTTGAAAATGGGCAACAATGTGTCATTGAAATTGAGCGATGACGAGTATAGTCAGAGTAAGTGTCGCTGTTAAAATATAGGATAAAAAATGAATTTATTTTATAAAATTCCCGATTTTTTTAATAATACTTATTTATGAGGTTAACGTAAAAACATTCATATTACATGCATATTACCAGAAAAAGCAAAAAAATACAGTAATATAACGGAAAGAATCCTATTATAAATCAACTTTCCTACTTTTGCCCCTTTTAAACTAACACCTAAAAACATTATCGCACATAAATAAATTCGTTATGCCAATTTAAACGCTGTTTCAGCCGATGCATACGGGGACGCATGAGTTCATCTTAAATTTTTCATGTTTTTTGTTTTTTGTTTTACTCCAGCTTGACCTCAAAATCTTCTAAACATCTACAAAGGTGAGAATGTTTTTTTTTAAAATTATAATTTAAATAGCTAATGGTCAATACTTTTTATGCATGACGAGTATAGTCATAACACCAAATCCTGCAACGTCTTCATGACGAGTATACTCGTCATAACACCAAATCCTGCAACGTTTCCATGACGAGTATACTCGTCATAACACAAAATTCTGCAACGTCTCCATGACGAGTATACTCGTCATAACACCAAATCCTGCAACGTCTCCATGACGAGTATACTCGCCATAACACCAAATCCTGCAATATTTCCATGACGAGTATACTCGTCAACCACAGTTAACTAGTTAAAATTACGAGGTCCAAAATTACATCGAAGTTTGCCGCCAATCATCCTCATATTCCTAGGGAATGAGATTTTAATACATAATTTCCTTAAAGTTTTCTTCAGTGAAACGAATAATTTTACAATACAGTTCCCTAGCGAAAATTTTTTGTGGTAGTCTAGGGTTTATGATCATGAGCTCTTGGTCAGCGTATCACTAGTTCAATCCCAAGATCTACCGTGTAGAGGTGCTGATGCACTTTAAGTTTGTCATGGTCCAAAGTCCTCCCGTTTGTGTGTTGTGCTAGTTTGAAGAGAGGTGCCAGTTCAGGCGATTTCGTCGTCACTTGACCTTGGTTCAGAAGTATGAGGTCTGTTGCCAATAACTCATGATGCCTTATAGGGCGACATTAATAAACTTTCACTCTAAAAGTTATTTCAGAAAAGCATGAAGATTTCGCAATAAAACTGATACAAGTTAAGGTAATTATTTACGTGATGCACACATAAATTAATACCTGAATCTGTCTTAAGATGTTTATTTGATAGTTTTACTATACCTTGAATTGATGTTTGCTTCCAATTTGCTTTTTATGTGATACTTGAAACATCATTACAAAGATTTATGTTCCGAGCACATTTACAGATATAAATTAAATTCCTCCAATCTTTTCATAAAATTAGTTTTATATTTTAACGCTGAAATTTTAATGGTTTTATTTCACAATTTCCTTTCACATTGATAAAAAATTTTACGCAGATAAAAATTATTATTCTCCTTTGAATATTTTTATGCGATATATTACGAAAAAGTATAACTTTTATAAATTAAGACTTTAACACCCGCCAATCATTCTTACAAATTCTGGATTCATATTTCAAAAGTTTCCAATTCTTCCAGTTTCGGCGCCAGACTTTGAATTTCACTCCCTTTCCGCGTTCTCTTGGATTTTAACCAGCATTTTTTCCGGATTTTAAACCTCAGATGTCTGGGATTTAAAATAAATCTCGGTGCAAATTCCTGGTTAAGAAAAAGATTATGGAAAATTTCCTGGATTTTCTAAACTTGTGAGATTAGAATTTCGTTCTTTAAACTTTTAAGACGATATATTTCTATCTGTTCAATTTCTTATACTATCTGTTATCCGGTACAGTTGATTTTTGAAAGTTTTTCTTCGCTAACAGGATAAATATTTTCTTGTGCGTCTATGACAAGAGATAATAAGCCATATAATTCCAACGTAAAATGAACTACGGATTTCATATTCTTAAGTTCATTTATTGATAAAAAAGATTGGCAATTACAATTGCCGATATTGGCGAAATTTTAGCAGCTTATTTTTAAAAAGTAACTCAATTACACAATGTAATTTTGTAATGCGCTAGCAGTTGTTACTCAAGTTACTTATTTTTCGATTAACTTAAGATTTGTCGATTAATTCCTGTGCAGCTTCATTCCATTTGTTTCTTCCTCTAATGCATTTTATAAAATCCGAATTGATATTCTAAAATTTATTACTGATTGGGGGGTGTTCGAATTGAGGTTCTTGCGTATTATACCATTGCCAAACAAAAGACGTCGCCAAATGCTGTCATCTTAGTATTCTTTTGTTTCAACATATACAGAAATGCTTTCCATTATTGGCTGCGTTTCACGGAACTTAGCGAAATCTTTTAATTTAAAAAAATATGCTAATATTCTTGTAATGTCATAGTCGCATAACTACAATCACGGGTTTTGGGCCAAACAGCTCGTAAGTTCATATGATGTCATAATCACATGATGAATGCAATCACGTGTTTCCAGCCAATAAATCCATGATCTTCGCTGTTGCCAACTTTAAGCCTTTTGCAGAAACTAATTTTTAAAAAGTACGTATTTGATAACAATAACGCACAAAAGCGAACAGAATGTGTTGGATTAATAAAACACACGATAATTTTTTTTGAATAATTTTAATATTTAAATACCTCTACACAATTATCAAATTTGAAAAATATCTAAATTTTACAAATAGAACAATAAATATTAGTCTGATGCCCAGTTTTGAATTCAATAAAGAACTCGTGATTGCATTTATTCCTGTGACCGTCATCAATTTAGTCCATTAATTGACAATATAATACGTCCGAATTATAGTACCGAATTAAATGTCCTAAATTACATAAACTGTTCTTTAAATATTTTTGAGACCTGTATGTTGATTGTTTTGAAACAATCTCTTGAAAATTATTTGATTGGCACAATTTAAATATTTTTTTTTAACGTAATATATATATATAAATGGATGTTTGTGCATATGAAATCGCTTCACTCCAATACCGTTCAACCGACCACTGTGAAAATTGGCATGTATATGTATTTTTTTGTGGAGAAGGTTTTGAGCTATCCTCTTTGTTGCAGCTCCCACCAGGTGGCGCTACAGCAAAGCAACTTCTGCACCGTTTAAACAATCGCCAAATTGCCAATGTGGTTGTCAAAGATGATGCCAACTTGGCTCTATCGCCACCATTTCGCTATGTTTCCATTGAATCGCCCTTATAATGTACGAAACGAGGGTGTTGCTTGCGAATATTATAATTTTAACAAAATAAATACAATAGAAAGTAATATTAACATATTACACATCCGGATATAAATTATTTACACTTTTAAGCGTTCATTACACAAAATTCGTAACAATGTGTTACTTTTGCTGAGCAGAGATTAGCACAGGCAGGTGTTTTTTTTTCCAAAAATCGACCCACAAGAGTTACGGGGCGTTATAAATAAAAAAATCCGCTTTATCAGCTATTAGACCTACAGGTGTAAAATTTGAGAAATATTGTTGTTTTTATTCAGCTGAGATATGCAAAAAAACTTTTTTTTTTTTTTGCAATTTATGTAAAATTAACTCATTAAAAACTTCTTTAACCTTCAATCTGTATTGTTTAATTTTTCAATTCACCCTTGCGAAGAATGGGTATACCCAGCTGGTATTGTATATTTTAAAACAAAATACGTAATAAAAATATATTAAAAATTAGGGTTAAAATTTCATATTAGAGTTTAAAATTAGGTAGTTTTTTTTAATGACGTAATAATTTCATCTCAAAATGTTTGTGTTTTGAACAGATTTTTAAAAAACCACTAACACTACAATTTTTTTTATCTTCAAGAATTTTATAAAAACATTTTTCAACAATTAAATATCCGTTATAGAACAAAATAATTAAATACTAATTAGACTAATTAATTCAAGTTTTCTAAATGGTTAAAATTTCAATTATTCGTCAATTTCGATTTACCTCTGTAAGTTCACTTACAGCTAGTTCTGATAACGGTTTAATGTAATAGTTTGTCACTTGCCTAATGGATACTATTGAATCAATACTCTTCTGACCAGTTACCTCCCCAACATCTGGACAGGATAGCTGTGAAGATAATTATCTCTGCTGCTGAAATAACGCAGCAAATCAGCTGGCAAACTGAATTCTCCCCTAAAAAGCGAAATGTACCATTAATCTTAGAAACTCCGGAAGAGCCTCTGCGATCACCATTTCAAACGAGATCTCCTTTGAGATCGGATGATGAAAAGACATACTGATTCATTCGGAATAAGAAGTCTTCCATCCCTCCCCCCCTCACCCCTGGCCTATAGAAAGGTAGAATAGAAGTTGCTGTCGCGAACTGCATTTTCTTTGATTTATGTATGACGGTAAATTGACGAATGCGCATGCCCAAACAGGGTCGGTCTTAATGAGTGGTCATTAGTCTTCTGTGATAGAAAGCGATTTCCTGTAGCTTTTGATGCATTGATTGCTTTACATCAAGGGTTTTGACGTAGGCGGACCCGGAAGTGTTTCGTAGTAGGGCACAAGACCACATAACACTCGTAAAGGTGTAAAATTGGTAAAAAGGATTTTAATTGGGGGGGGGGGTATCTTGCCTTGATAAAACAGATTTTTTTAGAAAGTGATGGGAACTGTATGTTATCTCTCTGTTTAGTCTCTAATTATTTGAGTGGTCTGTTTTATTGAGCTTTGAACATATTTTAGTGACCGCGGTTATGATCTCGGACTTGGGGTCGTTGTGTCATAAGTTCGAGTCTTGGTGCCATCAAAAATCCACTGTAAGACCTCCCGTTGGTGTGGTAGCTTGGAGAAGGGGGGGGGAGGTTGAAAGGGAACTCAGCTGCCGTCTTTGTCACTTGACACAGGTTCAAAATTACGCGGTCTGTTGCCAATAGTGGTGTTGCCTTACAAGAGCGGCGTTAACTAAACTCACGCAACATTTGTTATTTATAAACAAGAAAAGGTTAATTGCCTAAAAATATTCACACGTACTCACAAAAAGAAACAAATTTTTATGTACCATGTTTTTTACAACCATTTTCATCCATTACCATCCATTTCTGAACTATCGTCCAAATTTCAAGTCTCTAACTCATCGGGAAGTTAGTATAAAATCAATTACAAAATTCCACCAGGACAGACATACAGGAAAGCGAGTCAATTAAAAACATGGTAACCTGAGGATTCCTCTTCGACCCCAGAGCCATAAAATTGAATACGTAGACGCGACTCGACCCGTGCTATCGACAGGTGGTCTTTATTAGTGTAAATTCATGCAAGTTCTGGAGTTATGGGCCCTGACGAAATCGGGGCCACCTCTTCGGGGGCCCGGGTTCGAGACTAGAACTCTTTTGTTCATATTTTCATGTATTGTCATCCTTCTGAGTATGGTCCTAATTTCAAGTCTTTATCTCATTGGGAAGTTAGTTCAAAATCAATTACAAAATTCCACCTGGACAGACAAGCAAGCGAGTTAATAAAAACATGGTAAAAGGAAACACTTTGAAACGTTTACATTACAAAAAAAAAAAAAAAACGGTAAAATGTATAGATACAAGCGAATTGCTGAAGTGGATGTTTACTGCAATCTATGTATTTAAACTAATCGTTTCATTTGCTAGATTATGACCTATTCTATAAATTATGACGGCGTCCACTCCATTAACCCCCTACCGTGCGGGCCGTGGTAGCCGAGGGGTTATGGTCACGAACTTGGTGACACACGTTGATTTTCAAGGCTTTAAGTCCTCCCGTTGACGTAGAGTGGAAATTAGGAGAAGAGATGTTAGCTCAGGTGTAGTCCTCGTCACTTGACCGTGGTTCAAAACTACTTGGTGTGTCGCAAATAGCCCATGTGTTGCTTCAGATTGAGACGGGGAAAAAAATCAAATCAATCAAGAACAATCAAGAAAACATTAATGTCGGTTTAAAAAGAAATTAAAAAACAAGATATGTTATTCTCGAGAGCGTGCTAACAAATCATTTCTTTAAACTGTGTGTGTGCCGTGGCATTTCATTAATTGGGTCAACCTACAGGAAGAAGGGAGTCGAAATGCTTATACTAGAATCAGGTACTTCATGTTTATTCGTTACCAAAGCATAAGTTTTTATTTTTCTTTCCAAATACAAGAAGATAAACATAAATATATATGGTAATAATATGAGTATCAATGCAGTAGCTGTGTATAAGCCTTAATTCTGTTCCTATTTGTATACAGTTGCAGTTAAATTATGAGACGGCAGGAAATCCGTGTACTATGGATTAGGTTCAATAAATGCAATATTTTAAGTTCATTTGGGGGAATTGTGGATTTTGAATGGAGCCATACAAAAAAGAAATTCAGCAGTATTTTTCACATTAAGGCTGTGATGTTTCTAAAATTTTACTTATAGTAATTTTTGGAGTCGAACCTTTCTGTATTTTAAGATTTCTAATTCAAAATACTTTGGACCCTCTCTCTTGTTTTATATACAATGCAGATTAGTTTTCGGCAAATATCAAAATCGCATATTTTGTGCAATATGTGTATTTAGCATATTAGTAAGTCTAATTTTATACCATTGAACCATTCTTTGATGCATGATTATTTTGCTAGTACTCATCATCTATTTATTTCTGAAGAAAGAATGATTTACATTTACCTTGCACTATAAAAGGCCACGGTAGCCAAG
This sequence comes from Trichonephila clavata, assembly GCA_019973975.1. Lineage (NCBI taxonomy): Eukaryota > Metazoa > Arthropoda > Arachnida > Araneae > Nephilidae > Trichonephila > Trichonephila clavata. The sequence continues at coordinate 2,227 of BMAO01001082.1, read as the reverse complement.
TGGTCAAGGTATCGGATCATGGCTAGCGTGTCATGAGTTCGAGCCCAGTACCACTGGAGACCCGCCGTGTAGGGTAGCGATGCACGTTAAATCTGTCGAGAGCTCAAACGTCCTCCCGGTGGTGTGGTGTGGTAGTTAGGAGTGGGGGTGGTACGTTGGTACGTCTTTTTGGTACGTTGTCTATATTTTTTTCAAGTTTCACGGTATCGCATTCCGTATTCTGTGCAATTACATCCGAATAAAGTTAAAATTTTTTTGAAGAAACTTCTATATTTTCAAAAATAGTGCTGCTTTTTCACGATAATGCGTAGGTTGTTATAGCCTCGTGGCAGTAGCGCACACGGAGTTTTCAGGGGGGGGGTCTAATGTCAAAAGTCCACTGTTCTCGTACCATGCTTCAATACGCAGCCCAACATATTCTTTTAATTTTGTCCACTTTCAGGAACAAAAAACAGTAAAAAATTAATAAATGAATAATTGGCATTACTTAATAAAATTATTAAAAACAAATACTTTGTGAATTTTTACGTACTATATACATAGAATTATAATCGATAAAAAAAATCAAGTGCTTGTGATGGGAGGGGGCCGGACCCCGAGGACCCTTGTGTGCACCACTGCCTCGTGTTTATGATCATTGACTTGTAGCCGATGTATCGTGAGTTCGAGCTTAGTGCGGTGGAAGATCCTCCATGTAAATATGGTCGCGGTAGCCTAGTGCAAGGTCACGGACTCGTGACCGTCGTATCATGAGTTCGAGCCAGTGCCGCGGAAGACCTGCCGTGTAGAGGGGGCCTATGCACATAAAATACTCGAACATCCTCCCGTTGGTGTGGTGTGGAAGTTAGGAGAAGGGAGGGCCAGCTTAGATGTCATCTTCATCATTTGACTAATTGTTCCAGTGGAAATTATTCAAAATTACATGGTCCGTCTCCAAAAACCTTCAGGTTGCTTTTTATTGTGACTTTAACAAGACTCTCACTCGCTCATTCACGAATTTGCTTGCGAACATTACAAGTACAAAATTAAATATTTTTCGAAAGTTACAAATAATTTTTAAATTTGTATGTTTACAAGTGGTTAAAAATATATTTTTTCCTCTATTAATTTAATAATAGTCTCCTAAATAAGCAGTCATTACAACTTTTCCACCACCGGAATTTATTTGTTTTTTATTAAGAATTGTAGATTTTTAGATCATATCTGAATTTTAATTCTCATTTTAATTTCTAATAACAAACATTGAATATTTTAAATTCATTTTAATATCGTAAACAAATGTTTAGTTTTGCATGACCGGTATATTGGCTCTTTCGCCATAAAAATCTAACTAACCGCTACAACTTTGAAAGGTTAGAATCAAGGCTTCAAACCATAATTTTTTCGTACCGGTTCAACTAAAATAAAGGATCGGTTCGTTCCGGTTTTTGTTCCGCCAAAAATAACGGTTTTCGGCTCGGTTCTGAATGAATAATTTTAATTTTATGTATAAACTTATTTGTACTTAAAATATAATTCTATCATAAACAAAACATGTAAAAATATAATTCTTTCCTTAACAAAAAATGTAATTCTATGAAAATTCAGATAATATTCCTTTTTTTAATTGCTGCACTATGTGAGTTGATACAGTTAATCAGCATGTGCGATATAAGCTTTCATTGTTATATATCCATTATCAAAATCGCATTAGACAACTAGGTTCCTGATTTGGTTTGTCTACCTAAACAGTCCATAACAAACATAATGATCGCATGCTGAAATTCGAAATATACAACTCGACACTTTTTATCTTAAGAAATCATCTGTACTAGTTCATTCAACTGAATTAAAATCTGCCTCCTACAAGTAGTTCATGCGAAACTCTCTGAAACAGAAAAAGTATTAGTGAACATCAAAACAGGAAATCGAAATGCAAAGTATATGTAAAGATATATAATTATATAGTTGGTTAAATTAGAAAATATTGGTAAGTTACACAGTAACACAAAAATGACTGAAATATATCGAACTGAAATAAACCAGTATATTTTTTCAGTTCAGTTCCGACAAAATTAACGGTTTTCCCCGTTTTCGATTCAGTTCCGGTTCGAAGCCCTGGTGAGAACTTCAAATATGTTCTTTTCATGCCCAAAACTGCTAAATATTCAAAGTTCTCTAGAAATTCAAAGAAATATCATGTCAAATGTCCTATGATTTTTTTTATCATAGTGTGCCCACTTTTTTT
>BMAO01001081.1:0-57408 GCA_019973975.1 Trichonephila clavata | reverse complement strand
CAATGCAAGTGGCTCGGGTTCGAGCCTCCCAGATATTTGTTTGTTTAAATTCAATCATGACTTTCTTATTTATTATTATGGACATTTGCAAATTATGTAATTGAATTTATGTTAATCTTTCCCCTGGTGGTTATTCTAGAACCCTCCACCAGGTTTATAAAAGTACTGCAGCTGGATAGGTCATCAGTTGTGGTGCTGCCCGTGTAAAACACTACGACAAAATAAATTGTGTATTGGATAACATCGCCTTATTTCCTTCTACGTGACAATATTTTTATCCTTATATTAAGATTTATTTTTTACTTTTTGGTACGTTTAACTATATAAAAGCATTTTTCATTTAATTTTTTTAAACTATCATTTATTACTTGACGAATTAATTTTAAAAGCGTCATTGTTTTAGAATCTCGAATACGCGTTCACGTTTTCGCTTTAGGGATACCGCCAAATCTGGAATTAGTTACTTAATCTGGAAATAGGATCTGGAATTAGTCACCAAACCTGGAAATAGGAAATCGTTAGTCCTGATGCTCCTGATCAAAGCAATTAAACAAAAATATCAGATTATTATATTGTGATCGGTTCTTGACGTGTGAATTAATCCGACATTTTAAAGTGGGTAAAAATATCGAATTCAAAGATTCAGTTGCATACAAGTAAAACTTATTAAAACGCTTTAAAAAAATGAATGTTTTATAAAAACATTTTCTTTCTCTCTAAGCTGATGAAAGCGTAAACCTTGATCCAAATACGACTTTTTTGTAACCGTAATGTTTAATTTTATAGCAGGTGTTTCATATGGTTTTAATATATAAAAATATTTGACTTTATTAAATGATAAAAACGCAGATTTTATAATTAGTTATTTTTATTGATTCAGATAATAGTTTGTTTTATTTTACTCTCAACTCTAGATATTATTACAGCAATTACATTCACATCAATTTTAGTTGGAAATTTTTCTTTTCATACCAAACAAATAATATTGTTATATTAGCTTAAGAAACTTCTCTTTGTTTCATAATTTAGGTTACTTAATAAATTTCTTAGCTTAGTAAATAACCTTTGATATTTTGCGTAACAATTTTGTTGATTTTAGTTCAGTAATTTATTATTTTATGAAAATAATTTATCATTTTAGCTGATAATTTCGGAATATTTATTTCTCTAAAAATTGTAGCTTGTTTAAAATATTTAACGGGTAAAACAAATATTTTTTTTTTCTAATCCACATTGGTTGGTTTAATTTCGAGAATTGCACGCTTAGAATTTTATAATCTATACATATATAAAGGTTAAAAACCACTCACCTTGCACAATATCGCCAGAAATGTTAGACATTCCGACTTAAAATGCGTAGACATGCTTCTTTCATAAAGCAGAGATCCGCTGAGAGTAGATTTTGGGGTAATTGACCACCAAGGAGCGTTGCGAGGTTTCGAGGCGCGTAAAAGGTAAATGTTGTGCAATGCTAAGCGGAATTAAATAGATAAAAATTCATGTTTTTCAACAGTTAGACGAACATACTGTAAATTTGGTAAGCATGTTTCTTTCTTTTTATAGAGATTTGCTAGGAACAAGTCTTAGTGAAATCGATTCTCATTGAAGAAAAATTATTCCGATTTTGAATCATTAGATTTAGACTTGCAATTTGACAAGCATGTTTATTTTGTTAGTAGAGATCCACTAAAAGAGCGGATTTTGCAGAAATTCACTTTGGCGAAAGAGGTTGCGGGAGCGTAAAATACAATTCCACTTTGAGTTTAAAAATTCCTATCATGTCCTTTTTAAATCAAGGGATGAGAGTTAAAAGAATGTTTTTCTATACACTAGAACGTTTTACCTGAAAGAGGTCGTGCGGGACGCAGAGTCAAACCTAGGCAGAATCCTTAATTCTGAGAAAACTGTATCTTACCAACGACTTCCTTTGTATTCTTCTATATTACTGTCTTCATGGGATCTAAAATATATACGTCGCATATCTTTATCTTTTTTTGGGAGGGGCAAATGTTTTTTACAATCTTAAGGCACTTGGGGTGACTAAGCTCGTCGCGTCACAACTTTTGTTCCAAAATATTTTCTATGAGCAGGCTACATTTTTTCTCCTGTGAAAAACTTAATAATTTGATTGTTGTGTTGCACGACGCGTTATGGTTTATAAATGTAAATGAACCACAAATATAAGAAAATAATTTGGCATATGTGATCTTTATTGGTTTGAAGTTGAAACTTCGGAAAAATATATTGATCAAGCAAGGGAAGAAACTCATAAAATAGTGGAAAATAACCATGCTAGGGAAAGTAAATTTGAGAAAAACTATGAACGTTTTAGTCTCCTCGAAAGTAAGGTTTTCAAATGCTACCAGAAAAAAAAACTACATCCAAAAAGATATAAAACCACAAAAAAGTGTACCACTAACATTACACGAGCAAGAAAAGGTTCAACATGCTATGTAAGGACAATAAAACCATAATAGCTTGAACAAAATACGATAGTTTTGGCTACAAATATTTTTCCTGTATTATTAGTAAAAAGTGTGTGTGATTTGTGACCTTTATTAAAGTAACGCACAGTTGAAACACTCATCAGTTTAATTGGATTTTTTCTCAAATTAGCAAAGAAAAATTCAATACTCGTTAAAAAAACGCAAGCATATTTTCTCTTAATTAAACTTTTTACTGTAATTACTTCTGTAGCGTACAATGAAATTAATTGTAAACAAAAGGATTGATAAAGCCAGACCCACAACGTTAGTATTGAGTGTGCAACTTCCCCCTGGTTAGTTATATGAATTTATATAGCCAGTGAAAAACATGCGAGTAATGGTTTGTATTATTTTATAAGAATGTGAAGGTGTTAAAGAGAGAAAATTGATCCAACTTGACTTCAAACTGAATCTACAAATAAAATATTCGATATTTTCCACACCAACATGACATTTAAAAGATGGAAATGCGTTTTATTAACATTCTAGTGAGCCCACCCACACAAGAATATTTTCTTTAAGAAAAAAAAAGGAGTTTCAAATGTCAAATGACCTTTTACGAAAATAATGCACAATTAGTTGAACTATTTTTCAGATCTTTCCAAGACTTTTTAAGATCTTTTTGTCTTTCAGTGCTTTTACTTGCCTCTTTTTTACAATTTTTATTTATTCTCAACTTAAAGAATTCCATCCGCTTTTCTTTCCTTTGTCAAATACAGGAAATAAATGATTTTCAAGTGCGAAAAACATTTTTTTTGAAGAAATTGTACCGCTCATCTCTGAGAACTGTCGCTTTAGTCTCACGAGACTGTTTTGGAATTCCGAGGATTTTTTTCTGAAAAAAAAATCTCTGTCTGAGATGCTTTTTTCTATATTATTTATGTATTCTCTTGAATTATATAATGTTTTCGACAGGTTTTTTTTCCTTCTAAATTTCACTTGAACATCTGCCGTCTCGTGGAATAAACAATGAACAACTGTTGGAATTTTTTGAATCAAATAATTCAAAAATATTTTTATGTTAAAAATATTTTGTTCTAGATTAAGATGATAAGTTTATACTTTCTGCGCCGATTTTTTGAGGTGATTTTTAAATAGTCGGATAATTGCAAAAATTTTATTTATGTAACAGTTTCACTTTGTGAATAAAAATATTCAACTTTCTTTTCACAGAAAAGAAATTTGCACAGTTTCTTTTCTTTTAAAGTATATTAATGAAATATCTTTGCTGCTATATATTTCTTTCTTTAAGATATAATTTGATAAGTATATAGGGTTTAGGAAAAGTATGGCCGTATAGCCTTTCTTAAATTTAAAAAAATTAAACAAAGATTTTTACTTGCGGATTTCTATGTTCTATAAAGAAAGGATTAAAGTTTTTGTGTGTTTAATGAAATGCAAACTGGGTGCCTCAAAACATCCTTTTTTTCAACCTTCTCTTTTCAAAATGCTTTACCGAAAGAACAAAGTTTAGCTGTAACATAGCTTGATCAAATTTAAATCTTCGGCACATGTATAGCATAAATGGGGAAAAGTTCAATATATATATATACAGTATAGTAAAATGAAATAAAATAATAGACACAAATTAATACAACCACAAAACTGAAAGATAGAAACTGGATTCTAAGAAACAGGACTAGAAAGTAAATGGTGGAAATGAAAATTGTTCTAGATTTGAATAAAAATATGCATAACAGGAAACAGAGATAAAACTTTTAAAATTGAAGAATTGAAAAAAGTCTATAGACTAAAAGGGAGACCTATTATAATTTCTAACGTGGTCGCTGAATTAGGATCAGCGAAATTAGGGTTAAGTATAATTTATGCATCAACTTTCCTCCTACAACAGAAATTTTCGACATAATAGAAAAAAAGCCATGTTGAAATGTTACGCCTAAAACTAACACACGTGTACCAGACAGTAAAATAAAATTAAAATATGAAAAGAAATGTTTCCCTCAAAGAGATGAATGTAAGAAATAATTTTTTTAAGGAAAAACAAAGCAAAAACTTATATGTAAGATGCTAACCAAATGAAAAATAAAGACACTTCACCTTAGTCAAGCATCGTGCGCAAAATGACGTGATAATATTGAAGCGCTAACATAGAAAGAAAAAACAGTTGTAACACCTAGATTGCTTTATTGTAATTAAACTAAGCAAACCATAACATATTGAAAATAAATAAAATTGAAGGAGAGAAAATAACAGAGAAATAAATTAAAAAATTATGATGAAAGAAACAGTATGACTTAAGATAACATAGAAATATATTTAAATATGAATTTAATTGGATAGTTATAATGTAAAGAATTATTGCAAAATTGGTTATAATTACTTTGTTTCAAATCATTATCAGTAACAAAATAATTGTTTCCTTTTATAAAATTTAAGATAATAGTTCAAAAAATAGATATGTGCTGGATACTTCGCCAGAATGGCATTTTTATAATGTTAAAATCAAAAGAATATTTTATCAAAAATATTAATTATTATTAGATTATTCTTAACATTTAATTGGAGGTCTGAAAAATTTGTTTACTCCTTATTGTAATTAGTTTTCAATAAATTCGAATATTGTGGATAATAATTAAAACTAGAAACATAATTTATCATATTTCTAAAGATAATTAAGACATCTATGTATCTAAAAATGTAACAATTTTCGAAGCTTATACTATATATATATATATATATATATTGGACTTACTCTTTTTATTCTATATATGCATGTATATATATAGGACTTACTCTTTTTATTCTATATATGCATGTATATATATATATATATATATATATATTGTACTTACTATTTTGATTATATATATATATAGCCTGGCTGACCAGATCTCTCTCTCTCTCTAAGATCTCTCTTGTGGACTTTTTGTATAAGTGCAAAACATTGTTCACCAATATTTAATTATTGGCACTCAGGAAATGAAAATTGAAATTACTGTAACCATTCTCATTGTTGATCTCACAATGCTTCATAGAATGTGACTAGGAATCTGGTATAAACTCAAAGTATTGTATACATTGAAAAAGCATGAGATAAAGTGTTATAAAAAAACTTTGATATTTAGTTTATGCAATAAAACAAAACCATAAGTGTATATCTTTGCGTTTTGTAATTAATATTTGAATGCGTACTCGTATTTTTCAGCCATCCGGTATATTTCTGTCCATATATACTATGCGTAATAATATTTATTGTTCTAGAGCAGAAATTCCCAAAGTGTTTCCTTAGGACCCCTAAAAGTCCCTGATATTATTCAGGGGGGCTTGGAAATTTAAAAAGATTTGGGGCCCATGTACACCATCAGAGATTCCGCCAAGTTTAATATAAAAGAAACAAGTAAAATAAAAAATGTATCCATTTTTTTTATAGAATTTTTAGTATAAATAATAATTGATCACTTTTACATCGACGATTTGGTGCTGAACCTTTTTGCGCGTGTATCCTGTATTAGTATTCCATACTAATACAGGATCATCTTGTCCATGAATGAGCGATGTTAAACCGATGTTTGAGCAACTATACCACAAATTCTGGTTACAAAAATATATCCCAATTTATATAACCGCGTTATGGATTATTGTGCAGGTGTTATCGACTATACATTTCCACTGATAGAGTGTGGATTCAGTACGCTATAAACCTACTCACAAAAAATAAAGAAACCGACTGAAAATTAGTGTTTGTGGGGATTTGCGGTTTCTATTTACAAACATTGAGTTGGACATAAATACACTCATAACACGTCATTAAGTTCATCCATTGTTTTTTGTAATTTTATCTTAATAAAAGTTATAATTTCAATAAATAATTGTTCAACAAAATGTTTTTCTTTTTAAATTTGTGATTTTTTATACTAAGCATTTATACAGCTTTTTCACTTGGGAGTCCTTGGGGGCAAAGTTTTGGACTTTAAAAAGGGGTCCATGGAAAAGTTTTGTCTATTAAATGAGTCCGTGGCGAATATTTGACAATCTTTTTATGAAAAGGGGCTCATGGGTTAAAAAGGTTTGAGAACCGCTGCTCTACAGTAACTTACACAGATATGTATTGATCAAGGTTACGTAAAGATTCATATTTTCGAGCTCACATTTGGCACCGTTTTTCTCGATTGAGTGTTTATCAAGGTCGCACTCTGACGGAACGCGAGCGCTATTAGCTGGGGACCACGTAATTTTCAACCTATGACAAGAGACAAACTCCTTATTTGCACCCCCATATCCAACCACAGCACACAAAAGATAGTACATTGAGCCACGATAGATTAAACGTGCATCAGCCCATCTAAGCGGCAGGTCTTCTGTGGCAATAGGGATCGCACTCTAGCATGCCAACCACATCTTCACAAATTTGTCGAGGCTCAGTCCTCCGTTGGCGTGGTAGGAAGTTTGTGACAGCTCAAATGTTAACCTCATCACTTAACCGAGGTTCAAACTGACGAGTTTGCTTTATAATGCAAGGTTAATAAACACTCACTCATTCATCCATTTCGAGTATTTCTTTCAAGCTATTTGCCCAATAAACTGCCACAAGTGTAAATATCCATACCATCCGTGATTTAAGTGGCCAGGACGTATATTTGCGTCTTTCCAAAATACGAGTTTTTCTTTGCTCTGTTATCTTTATAACTAATCCGAAGTCTTCGGTATGCAATAATAATATCTGGACAGTTGTTGCGAAAGATTTACTTATTTTAAAGACAATTGCTAAAGTTGTGCAGTTTCTTTTCTTCGCAACGCAACCACAAACACACATTTATGTGAAAAACTGTAGCACTGGGTAGCGAATGCGTGTAACTTTTAATCGCAGTTACAGAGTTAAATAAAAATTCGCATAAATACTTCAATCATTTATTAAAGTTTCTCTTCTCGTTTACAAAATTTCAAAATTCTCTTTCCAAGCACTGAATATTCAAAAACAATTTTTTTATTGCTACTTCTCGGAAACAGCCTCTTAGGATCAATCATCCGTTCCCGCCTGCGTGACAAGTACACCCTAAAATGATGCACGGTTTGGGAGCGTCCTCCAATTTTGCAAGTTCCTTGTAACAGATGAATCATTGCGACCCCATATTCCCTAAAATGTGTCAAACTCCCTTCGCAAGCTCCTGCGAGGAATTTAAATCCGATTAAAGGCTTCCCCGGAGGAGTTATCTGTGCATCACCCGGGGTTTCTGTAATTATTTAGCGGTGGAACCATGAGATGATATATTCGTGAATGGGCAAGGATGGTTGGCTTAAAGTGTTTAGGGTGTTTATAGTTCGAATTTCTTATGTATACATTCCACAAAATATATATACATATGTATGTGTGTAATAATTCACTTAAACTTTCTTCCGATGGATTTTATTTCGCAGTGGGCGGTGTTGAGCCCTCCAAGATTTCGCCATGATAATTTTTATTTTACTCACCTAACGATAGCTAACCACAGTTTTATCTCTCAAAAACTGAAAAGTTAGCGGTTTTAAATCAGATTGATGCAATCTTGCATAACCAGCGTATGTAGACTAATTAGAATAGACTTCATCGGAAATCAAATGATTTTAAGAGATTCCAAAACTATGAATAGAAGAGATCTCGGGAGCGAAAAAGAACAATTTTGTTCTTAGCATCGCTTTGTGAGCATGTTTGTTGTTCATGTCTGCCTTTTGTGTTTTTGATTCCCAATAAATGTGATTTCAAAATAGCAACATGTCTCCTCATCAGTCGGACGGTAAAGATAAAAAGTTTATTTGATCCCAGAAAGTCATTATTAGCTAAAAATGCCTTAATTCAAGCCAAATTACCATGTCAAATGATGAATATGTCGTGCCCATGATGGGACAAAGTCAGAAAGCACCACGGGGGCCCCTGATATTATATATGTGTATGTATCTTTGGCTGTGTAAATGAATGCTGTGGCCTTACCAAGTATTTGTAAACTTATAATTTTCTATAAATTTTTTAAAGTTTTCGAGTATTAAAAATTAATTGTAATTTTGTTATAATAGTTACAACTTGTTCTTATTAACCTTTTACACGCCAATGTTCCAATATTAGAACATCAAATTTGAAATTTTATGAAAAATTCAATTTTATTCATAATGTTCCGTAAAAATTATATTAAAGACAAAAAATATGGATTAATTTTTTTAATATTGAAGTACTGTTGATAAGTAATAGTCTTCTGAGAAAAAATTCTAAAATATGCATTTTTTCTACTTTTGATTGGGCAAAATTCAAAATTTCACATAAAATTCAAAATTTAAGAAATATTTTTTATTATTTGGTAAAAGTAATTAAAAATGATCATTTTAACTATAGACTGCAAGATATCAATAAAAATATAGTAATTTTTTCTACTATCGGTTTTGAAATTTCAATGTTCCAAAAATGGAACATTGGTGTATAAAGGTATACTTTTTCACACTATGCAGTTATTATGCTTACAGTTCACAGAAGAGTGGGAAAAGATTTCTGAATGCTAAAAACTTATAGTATGTGTCGAAAAAAAATGTTTATGACTTCACTTTCGTTTTGGCTCCCTCTCTCAACTCCCCCCCCCCCTTTCAACCGTTTCTAGACAATCTCAAGGGAATTTCTCAGCTGCAGCAAAAGTAACTACCGCGTGCGTTTGTTGATAGTTAGATGTAGCGTATGTCTTATTTGGCGAAGAACGTCACATAATAAGGTTTTATATTATTTTGTGTTACATCAGTTAGTGAATATCCATTACGCTGATAAGATGGCGCATTCATAGCCATTCCGGACTGTAGAAGAGGCTTTGGAATATTTTTATACACGATCAGATGAGAAGAACCTATTAATATTTGTCAGTTTCCCCTAGAAGAAAGTGGGTGATTTACTGACGAAGATATCGATGAAGATACTTTTCAGTCTGTTCTACCAGTAGATGTTTGTAGCAAAATAAAAATTCTGCAAGCATAGAGGATAATGAAATACTTCATGTATATCAGAAAAGCACAACAAAAAGATGCCTTGAGTGCGAAAAAAGATTGCATGAGAAATGTTTTCCTAGCTATACATGGACAATAAAAATAGTTTAGGACATAAAAGAACATATATAAGAAAAAACAATAATACATTTTGTCTTTATTTCTCCTTTTAAAGAATTTTGGTAAATCTGTATTATTCTAGTTTTTTTTCTTTGCTTTATTATACTATTAGCTTTGAGAATTTTGATATGAAAGTTATTTGTTTATTTCTTTGTCCTACTGATGTTTTCCTTGAAAGTTTCTAATACGTGATTGTATTTTTCTGAAATGTATAAATTCATTTGTTTATAAATTAGATTTTCAACTTGATCTGTTTTATTTTGGAATTATATTTAAAAGTTTACTTCAGATGTGGCGCCAACATGGGACACCCATCAGGGAACCTCCCCCCCCCCCTCATCAGGGTACATTAAAAAAACTCTGCAGGGAAAAAATGATAGATTTTTCTCTTTCACATGCAAACTTTTAGTTCTTTTCCCCCATTCTAATTTTTAGATTTTTAAGGGTCATTTCAATTGTTTGTCGTGTGTCATGCTACCTCCTACAACGGGTGGGGGGGGGTGAATGATGAAACCCCGTTGGGAAATGTTTAATGACACCTATGGTAGGATACTACTTCTTAAAAATGTATAGAATAACTGATTTTTGAGTTAAAATATCATTGGTTATACTCTTAAAAAACATGTGAAAAAACTAAATGGCACCCGCCAATGTTCGATTTTTAGGACATGCTAAAAATCTTAAAAACAATTTTTTTGTTCAATTCTTTTTCTTTTATAGGTCTTATGTTTCAATTTTAATTTGATTTTTATCAAAATTTAGTTTATGTTACCTTTTAATCATAGTGCGGCGTTTAAAAGGTATACCGATCATTTTTAAAGCATAGTACAACTGCTATTTTGAAAAATTAACCGTCTTGGTATAAATTTCATCAGTTATTTGTAATTACTTAATTGTGATATTTCTTTATTTTTCTCTAATTACAAACAAAATGTGAAGTAAAAATAATGTAAGAACCATGTTTTTTTCTTATTTTAAATTGCGATTCTCACAAAACATGTTCTACTGAGCTTACATCAGGTGGTTTGAGAGGTGTTCTCAGAATTCGGAGGACAGTTATTGGGACACCAGCAGTGCACATAGAGAAAGTGTCCTTGGGGTTATCTTGTTAAAAAATGAAATCGGCTCCAATACCAAAATTTTGAGTTAATAATTTCAAACTTTTGTTTTAAAATTTAAACTGAGTTCATGATCCACAATATCATCAAAAAATACCAAATTACTTAATCTTGAAGGCAATTTACACTCTCACACAAGCAAACATCCATCTCCATGCTTCATTTTCAAATCTGAATTCTGGGATTAATTTTCAGAAAACTCAACAAAATGGTAGCAAATTGTTTAGCATGAAAGCAAATTCAACATTAAATATTATATTTTATAGAAAATTTTATGTGTACGAATATTTTTGAGGGTTACTGTATTTAAGTAAAATTCGTATGCAATAACATTTACTTAAAGTTGTAATCCTACATATTTTTTCTCTAACCATATTTCCGAATACTTTATTTCCAGCAGCGTCTCATTTCATCTCATATGAAAAGAATAACATCTGTTTATATATAGATTTGTTAGAATCCTTTCAACGAAGAGTCACTATCTTAATTTTTTGACAGATTTATTGAAGGTCCCAAATAAAAGAATATCTAAATTTCTTACACGCGCTTTATGGAGTGGTTGAAACTTTCCCTGAAACACACACACACACACTCCGCTCTCTCTCTGAGATAATTTCTAAAAATAACTTATATTTCTCTTCACTTGATATTTTCAAACTATAAAGTGATTCATCATATGGTTTCATAGGTCAGCAATTAACATTGGATTAAAATATGTTATGCAACACATTGACATATAATTTATTATCAGTTAAGCATCTTTATTAAACTGGTTTCTTTATTCAATACCTAGTCTATTATGATTCACAATGTCACGATAATGATAAATTAAATATTTAAATTTGAAAAACGTTATCGCGAATTCACATATATATATATATATATTATAAACATTTTCATGCAAATTAGAAATAAATGAACTAATATTTCACATACTAGCGCAGGTGTGGACAAATAGTGGTTTGCAGGTCACATTCAGCCCACAGACAACTTTATTGAGTCCAGCCAAGACAGTCAGTTAATTCAGATGGAAGATGGCTGACATTAACTTTCAGGCTGTGATGAGAATTTCTACAAGCAATCTTAATCCTGATTTCAAAAGAATTCTAAAAAAATGTGTGCGAAATTTATTTTTTTAAACTGATTCTAAAATTAAATGTGCTTACAGCTATAGATATGATGTTAGCACAATTAATAAATTGAATAAAACTGAGACCATTTTATTTAATGTGTTTGATTTTTACGAACATGTTATACTTTTTCTTAGATGCAAATTTAAATAATTAATGTAATTATTTTTTAATGAATGCATTTTGAACTCATCTTCCCCAATGTGGCCCTCGATCCAAAATAATTGCCCACCTCTGTACAAGTAGAGAACAATTTAGACCTCTAACAGCGTTTAAGTCTTAGAATTTTCTTTATCTATATCCATCGGGTTCATTGACTGGACAATCGTGTCACGTCATGTGGTCTAATTAGCAAATGGCTTAACGGAGTTAATTCTGTCGCTAGACACAAAAGTTATGCAAAGAGTCTTCTATAGCTAAAAGTTAATTGCTCCGTCACTCTATTCATTGGGTCTCCTTTTGTTCTAAGGAATGATGTATGGTTGCAAAATTGAATGAATCTTTAAAAAAAAAGAATACAGTGAAAGAGAGGTTACTAAAAAGGAATTCATTAAATAGAACATTTTTTTAAAAAAAATCTTGGAGTAACAACTTATTGAGCAATTACTCATTAGGTTTGAAAAGTAAGGCTAATTTTATTAATCTCGTCTTTTTTTTTAAATACTAGTATATCAGGTCAAATAATTCATTTCAAACATTCAAAGGATGATTAATTTAGGATAGTTAAACTCTTTGAAATAAAATATTAGGCATTACAATCGGGAAGATCAAATACAATTTTTTTTCATGTCGCAGAGAAATAATGAAATGGGGAATTTAATCAATTCACAGAAAATCTTAAATTTACAACTCTTTGGGACATTTTCTTGTGAAGGAAAGTAATTTCATGAAATCCCTGGACAGATTTAGTGAAACGAGATAGTGATAATATTAAGTTAGTTTAATATTGTGAAAAGTATTTATTTAATACATTGTGCATTCTTAAAATAGACATTCAAATACAAATTATTTATTCTAGAATAATTAACAAAAGAGAGATACTTCAGTTGATATATTTTTTTAAAAAAAGATTGTTAATAAAATTTTAAACATTTTTTTCTGGGAACAGGGATAATTATAATCCAAAATGTTTATTCAGTCTTACTAAAGCATACTGCTGATTTGTGGCATCTTGAGTTACAAAATACATTACTTTGCTCCTAGTCATTTTTTAAAATTTTTTTTTTGCAATTTGGGTTCCTCACAGGAACACTTCTTCAATGATGATAAGCAAAATTTTCCTTAAATCTCATGTATGTATTAAGATCCTAAAAAAAAAAAATTCTATCTATGTCTATCATGCACCACAACTTTGTGTGAAAATTCCCAAACGCATCTTTAAATTTCTTCACTGAAACATTTTTCCATTTTTCAGCTGAGGTTTTTGCAGCAATTTCCCTTTGATCTTTAATGCCTGCTTTTTTTGTCAAAAAGAGAGTTGAATTTTCGATATATGCCATTCTTCTTTAACTGTATTCTCACACATACTGGGTACACCGTATTTTTACAAATGTCCCATGAATTAATTATATTCTACAAAAAACAAGGCATCTACTTTATTGTCTCTGACTGCTACTTTCCCTTCTGATGCAAGTAAAATTACAGATGTTCTAACCGAAGCAGAAGTAGAGAGAGTTGTTAACTGGCACAAATTGTCGATAAAAAAATTTACCCAGTTTTTGGAAGATACTCTACATTTATAGACTTTTTGGAGAGTATATTAGCCGCTGGTAGATCGTGTGACTTGGAAGTGTTATAGTTAATTGATTTAACAACATTGTTTATTGCTTTTGGTTCCTTTCCAAATAAAGTTCTGTAAAGTAATCATTTAATGGTTCGATGGAAAGGGATATTCTTTTGGAATTGAACAAAGTAACAACATATAGCCCAATTGTTTGTGCAATTGTCAATTATCGAAACGCGAAACACAGTTTCAAACTATTCAATTGTGATCGCTTAACGGACTCTTGATGTGGTGGCTGGATGAGAAGGTCAACCATTTACAATTTCGCACGTTGACCATAGGCTGGTTAATTCTTATATGACAGCAGTTGTAAACTCATGACCGTTTGTAATATTTATATGTGTGAGGGGATAATCTACTTACAAAAATATTTTAATAGTTCCATTGCAACTTCAGAAGCTCTTTGGGAAGTCAAAAATCGAAGAAAGATGAATTTCGTTGCGTGGTCTTGGTAGTTTAATACACATTTCGAATGTCTATATGGGGTCGACATTGAGTAATCTAAATTAACTTTTTGACCACGTTGATTTAAAACGCTAGATGTAATTGGAAAAACAATGATGCCTGTTTGGAATTTTTTTGACTGACCATACCTTGTACAGCTTTAAAAATTCCAGTACAGCTGAAGTAGATATTAAGCATTTTGATTTCGAACTATGCAGCATTTTATTTCTTCCTCCGTGGTAGGTTGACTGATGCGTTTCCCGAAATATGTGTCAGTTGCAGTTTAAGTTCCGGTACTAATTTAAACTGCTCAATGATTGTTACAGCGCTTTCTATTATTTCGCGATTCCACGAGGTTTTTCTTTTTCTTACAGGTTGTTCAAAAACACATCCTTATAGTTTCATTAAATTGTTCTTCAGATACGAATTTTGTGAGATTTTGCTTTATTCTACATCTGAACTAATTTTTAGATCAGTTGGTATTTAAAAAACTCGAAATACAGAAATCAACAATAAAAATGCAGGCAATCTTCGTTTAATGTTTGGCGCTGGCCGGCACGGACGCCAGAAGGCACCAAGGCGATAAAGGGGAGAGATACTAGTGGAAATAGTTGTGCGAGTCAACTAACCCCGGTTCATTTTATCTTCTCACTAAAGCAGTACAAGGATTTGATCAAATCCTTTTTTTCAGGGGAATGACCCAAACAATAGTTATTTTAACATCCTCTGTAAATTGATCATATCCCTCAGAGATTTGATCAAATCCCTAATTTCATAATTTCTCTGATCTCTGGATCTATTAAACCTACAGACTCGAAAGTTGGAAGTCATGTTAATATCATGGAGTAGAGATCCTCAAAGAACGGACATTGCGGAAATATACCCCTAGGAGGTGCCATAGATAAATATATTTCTATTTTTAAACTGTTAAAACTACATAATTGAAATTTGGTAAGCATGTTTTGTCGTTGATTTGAAATTCGCCAAGAATGGGTCTTAAGAAAATCGATTTCCCAAGGGGTTTATGAAAATAATTGATCCAAAATTCTGCGCATTAGAACTATTAGACGCATTAAATTTGGCAAGCATTTTTATTTTGTTGATTAACGATCTACTAAAAATGGGTATTGCGGAAAATCCACTTTACGAAAGCGTAAAAGATAATTCAATTTTAGAAATTGTTTAGATGTGCTGTCCTTTTTAAAACAAGAGGGGAGAGTTGTAGAAATGTTTTTCTATACAATTGAATTTTTAATTCTAGCACTTCGGTATTGATAATTCATATTATATAATATACTTGGCGACTCGTAAGGAGTTTCCTTAACGATTATCGTATTAAATTGCAGATGTAGTTATAGTTGAATTGATGAGGCAGTCTTTTGTTGACAGATTCTCCAATTGGCTATACACTTACACATACATAAATAAACATCTAGCCGAAATTTACTTACGGTACAAATATAGAACATATAATACAAATACGACACACGCATTTCAATAGTGTTAAAAGAGGCGGAATTTGCAGAGTATCGGGTTTTTATCTGAAATGTCAACTGGAAGTTCCGGAAGTTCGTATAATTTCTGTGGATGGAGCAAGTGATTGGTGGAAAGATATACGTGAACGTCTTTTGTAAGTTTACCTTCAACAAGCTGAGGTTTTAGTTTCTTAGAGACACATTTATGATTAAATCCCGTCAGGCGGGCAAGGGGTCAGGACCATTATAAATCTAAAGTAGTTTAAGATGAAATTAAAAGGAATCATACATAATATATATATAAGTAGGATATCCCATGGAACTTTCTTTGTAAAAGGTTAGATCATATCACTTTACAGAGGACGGTAATTTTAGTCAAAACAGCATTCCAGATCAACGCCATCTGGCGGGCTTATGAAACACCGACACAACTAATTTTCCGGCAGAGGCCCACTAACACGTAACGGCGAAGCAACGCTTTTGCGCATCCGCGCCCGCTCGACCATTACCAGGTGGTAAGTGTCAATCCCATCACGTAATGAGTTTTTTTTTTAATTTCTAACGTCCTCCTAGAGGGTATAATCTAACTTTTCTATTTTTTAATATCTGCATGTTCTAATTTATATTCTGTAAATATATATCCTGTAAACTCTTTTCTAAAACTTATAATAAATGATTTCGTTTGCAAAAAAGTCTCTTTCTTTGAATTATGTTGTCAATTTATTCAAACTTAACCCATATATCGTAAGAAACCCCTAGACACCTCGCCATTAAAAATTCCCGCTACCTGAAGAATCTAACTTTTTGGAATATTTCGGTTAGATTCCCACACACACACACATATATATACACATCATAAAATACCCTGAAAATGGGGCGGTTAATGTCTAGTCAATGGATACAATTTTCAAATGCTTAGTTATGCAAAAATATCTCTTATTTTTTATGAAAACTGTAGTAACGAATGTATTTACATAATATTTGCAACAAACATGATAATTACAAACAATTCGTTCCCCGTTTAATTATGCGGACATTTTTCTTATAATTATTGGCACATTCAGTATAAAATTTCAGATTCTCTCTCTCTTCCGAAATGTTAAACATACATCATATTCACAGTAGTTAAAAATAAGATTTTAAAAGAAGTGATTTTTATTTAACATCGGTCAAAAAATCAAATTTAATTTTATTAGCTTAAATTATTTTGTATATACTTTTCTATAACCTGACAAAATTGGAAAGCTCTAAACTTAAAAAAACATAGAATTATGATAGCTGTTACGTTCGTTTTTATTCATATCCTTATGGCAAATCAAAATTTTAAACTTGCTTATCTCAGAAAGATAAAATAACTAGTCAGTCTTCATTTAAAATGCTAAGGCTTTTTTTCTATTGTGCCTAATGCTTTGAATTTTTTCTTACCTATTGCTAATACTACATGTAACAAAAGTTAGAATGCATTTTTGAACCAAAGCGATACTAATTTTTTTAAAAATAATTGAACTCAGAATTTATACATTTTTTAAGGAATTTTCAATACGCATTCATAAAAAGAAGTATTGTACGAATACCAATCACATGTTATCGCAAAACCCATACCAACTTTTGTTATGCATAGTATGAGGTACTTTTAAATCAAATTTCATGCGTGTACGTAAATTTTTGTAGGAGGAGTAGCATTTTAAAATCACTTCACAAATTTGAAGTTTTTTCCTTAAAACATTAAATGGACTTTTAACACACTTAAACACACTTTTTATGAAATTTTAAGCACAAAATCAGTTTTATATAGAATACACACATAGGAGGCAACCAAAAAATTTTGGAAATCCTTAAATTAAAATTTTTTGCTTAAATCGTACCATGTCCCCTTAATTAAGGAAAATATGAAATGTTTTACATAGACATACTTTTATTTGTCATTTTAAATAAGTTATATAATTTCATTTCTAATTTTATATCGGAATTTCAAACAATGTTTTCGATGTTTTTATCGGTTATGTTAAATGTATCATGGTTTGCTTACCTTTGAAATCTTTTTTTAATTCTCTTTATATTTGGATTTAAGATAGCCATATCTCATTGTTAAAATACCGTTTAGTTAAAATAAAAATATCATTTTCGTACGATAAACTATAATTCAGCAAAATATTATGTAATACATATTTAATTTTTTTTAAAAACACAATCTAAATGGGAATAATTTAATACGGGAAAAGACTTTAAAATACTTTAGAAAAACTTAACCTTTACTTTAATAGTCTTTTTAAAATACTTAACAAGTCATAACTGTGATTGTCGAGTATATACTCTTCATAACGAAATTATGCGTAATTAATCGTCATGCGTAATAAATGATAGATTTAAAATAAACCAAAAAACACGCTTTTATTGTTAATCGAACTGAAAAGTAAAAAGTAATTCTTAATATAAGAATAAAAAGATTGATGAGAAAATTAATGCCATTGTGACGTAGGGTGCTTAGTACTACATTTTTATACTAACTCTGCATTTTGGAATAGAATTAGTAAGAAATTGTAACAATTGATATCGAGAACCTCACGCTTTTACCACAATGACGTTAATTTTCTCGTTAATCATTTTATTCTTACATTAAGAACTATTTTTTTACTTTTCATTTCGATTCACTATATAGAAGCATATAATTTAAAAAAAAAAAAAACTAAAATATAGCTTATTTTTCATTTTTTTTTGTTGGATCAACAATAAAAGCGTTTTTTTTTAATTTTTTACACCAGCATTTATTTTGTTTGTTTTGTTTACATTAACCATGAGGTTTACCTTAGGGTTGTAATTTCATCTTTTCCCCGAAATCTGGAAGTTTTCGATAAATCTGGAAAAGGGAAATGTTAATCCTGACGATCTTTATCAGGACAATGGACCAAAATTATTGATATTAAGATGAGCAACAATGTTACTGTACGCACCGGCTGAAACAGCGTTTCAGTTCGCATAAGGAATTTGTTTGTGTGTGCAATGATATTTATTGGATGTTAGATATGGTTTCTTCAGGTAAGGTGGGACAAATACGTTTTTCGAGTAATATGTACGTAACATATTTTTATGTTAACCAAATAAATAAGTATTAGTAATAAAATTGACAATTTTATAAAATAAACCCTCTTTTTTGATCCAACATTTTTACAGCGACACTTACTATGTAATTGAGAAATATACTCGTCATCTCTTCAATTTCTAAGACTCTCAAACGGGAATGCCGCAGTTTACTGGATAACCCAGTACATCTCAAACTTTCAATATTGACGACTCAATTTTCAATTATAATTTTTATCACACCGTCCCCTTCCCCATTAAAACACAATGTATTGAATACAATAATTATGTATTTTTGTGGCGCTAAAAATACATTGCCACCTCAATTATAAGTCTTACAAATTATTAATATTACTTAATTTTGTATTTATTGCTTTTAAGTAATACATATTTTAAATTACCTTAAAGTATTAGGATAAAAAATAACTCTGTTAATTTCATAGTTTGTCTTGGTATTACTTTCAGTAAATTAATATTTTTTTAAGTAATCATTTAATTTTGACTTTTCAATATGCTGGCGACCCACCACCACCACCACAAAGAGTTATCACGCCCCCATGGGAGATACCCACACAGTTTGAGAAACCCTATTTTAATATTGTTTATTACTCTTTTTTTAAATACATAATAAAATTTATTTTTTAAATGCTCAAAAATGAAAAAGTAACCCAAAAATTTCCTCAAATTGTGATCAGACACGTGAAAAAATACACTAACCTTTACTGGAAGGAAACTCAATTCTTCAAACGAAAGAAATAATCTTGTAAGGGTCGGGGTTGGTTCTGAACACACATGTGTATAGTCAAAACTTATGTAATATCAATCACTTGATACAAATCTTGTTTTCAAATTAGGAGGGGAATAAAATTCCATCCTTACTTTTTCAATCGCAAGGATTGCCATTGAGAAGGCATGGATGTTTGTGTTGTAATCCTTTCTTCTGTCTGTGTTGTATGCCCCCGTGTTATACATTGCGCGGTGCACGGTGTTCATAAAATGTTAAAAAAAAAGATTGCCATTGTTCAGCACGTTATCTCGTTGTCACTATCTGACGGCCGTGGTAGCCAAGTGGTCAAAGTAACGGACTCGCGGCCAGTGTGTCACAAATTGCAGCCTCATACCACTTAAAACCCGCCGTGCAGAGGGTGCAGCGCCCGTTAAATCAGTCAATGATCAAACGTCTTCCTGCTAGTGGGTTTTGGAATTTGAGAGAGAGGGATGTCTACTCAGGAGTCATTTTCATCACTTGATCTTGGCTCAAATGACGATGTCAGTCGCCCAAAGCCCTAATGCAGCTGAATAGTGTGACATTAATATTCAATCATTCATTCCTACCGTGTACAGGGGCTGCGGCGCGTTAAATCTGTCGTGTCTGAAAGTGTTCCCTTTGGCGTGTTGAGGTAGTTTGGACAGTAGAGTACCAGTTCAGGTGTCTTTATCGTCTTTCGATTGTGGTATAAAACTACGATGTCATTACCCTTACTGTTACTTTATAGTGCGTCGATAAAAAATCGCTCACTCGCCATTAGTGCAAACGCGTTAAGAAACTCATTAAAACTTGTTTAGTAACACCTAAAGTTCAATACTTCAACTGGCTAAATCTAAATAACTAAAAGTCTTACGATTTATGCCATTCCTTACTGTGAAACTCATCTAAGTTGTTTTTTATGTATTATATTTATGTATCATTTGATGGCATTCCACTTTTAGCAGACTTCTCGTTATGAAGAGAAACTGCTCTTCACGATGGTACTGCAACCTAGTGTCTTCTTCACGGCATCGCAAGTGCCGTGTCTTGTGTTCGAGCCCAAATTTAACTGTAGATCCGACGGATAGAAGGGCTGGTGCACGTTAAATCTGCAAATCTCAAAGTGAGTGAACGTTATATTAACTTCCCACTGTAAAGATGCACGAGGTCTATTGGCAACATATCTCGTCATTTTGAACCATGGCCAAGTGACGAGGACAACATCTGGGCTGGTACCACTTTCTAATTTCCTTACCCTGTCAACAGGAAAACGCTTGAGGTTCGACATATTTAACGTGCATTGGCCCCATCTTTAAGGCGGATCTTCTGCAACACGGGGCTTGAACTCCTAACACTCCAGTGATGAGTTCGCGATTTTGATCACTTGATTGCCGTGGCCATTAAATCTTTCATGGTGGGTGAGTGTCATACATGCACCAGTCTCAAACCTCCTGTTTAATTTACTTTTCGAGACTACGGTTGCCTAGTGGTCAAGATAAATGACTCGTGGTTGTGGCGTATCATGAGATCGAACCCATTACCACTGAAGACCCACCGTATTAGGGAGTGATGTTAAATCTGTCAAGAGCTCAAACGTCCTCCCGTTGGTGTGGTAAGGTAGTTAGGACAGGAGGGTGCTAGCTCAGGTGTCGTCCGCGTCACTTCATCCTGGTTCAAAATTATTAGGTTCGTAACCAAATACCCTCTTGTAACTGAACAGGGTGATGTTAAAATTCACTCGCTCAATGCACTTTTCTGTGGGGAATGAGAACCTGTAGAACCAGTGACAGGTCCATTGCCAATTGCTATCGCTTTGTTTCGACCCAATCATTACAATAAGGTAGGGAATAAGATAACTTTTAAGAAACAACATATCGCAAACACAAATATCTGTTTGCTGCATGTTTTCATGCTCTCTATTGTTACCAGACTCATGAGTCCATTAAGCAAACTATAATGTGTTTATGGAAAAAAAAACATGAAGAGAAAAAACCGGGGATTTCTAAGTATAGTAAAAATATATTATCTTTTGTGTCTGTGTATGATGTTCTTTTTTCCATCCAAAACAATCCAATCATCTTTCTTGACAGAAAGACGGGCGAATGAGTGTTAAAATGGGATCTTTCTGACGTTCGAAAATCACTTCCAGTTTGTCACGTGTCATTCAAAAACCAGCAAAATAAAAATTGAATCGTCTGTGTATAATTTGATTTGGCAGGCGTTTTCGTTTGATTTGGGAATAAAAATTATTTTATTTTTTTAAGAAATATGTTTCTTGACATTTATTGGAAATTTTTTAGAGAAAAGAATGTAAGGGGATCAAATTTTAAATATAAATATGTGTTAACTGTTTTAATAAAAGGGATTTTCCTTGCAATTTTTTTTTTAAAAAAAGCCGTAAAATGTATTGATTTATTTCCGATTAGGGATTAGTCTTTGCTTTAACTTTAAGAAATGTTCGAATAGTAGTGATAAATATTTAATGACATGAATACACGTATATATATCAATTCGATTACTGTTCAATGGGAACGATTTTTAATTTACCCTTTAGGCCGTTTTTTTCTCTAATAATGCTATGTTAAAATATTTTCGGAACTTAGATTGATTTATAAAAATAAATTCATTGAGCTTATTACTTAAAATTAATTTGATTTTTAATATAGATTTTTATAGTTTCCAGAAATGTCTCGAGTATTTAAGTGTTTTGAAATGAACACTTGATGTTTAGAATTTAACGGATGTTCTACGATACTACACTAAAAATAAACTATACATTTTTCGAAAACACTTATTGAGTTGAAACGTTATATTTATTTGATAGACAAATGCATTTGTCTAATTTCAAATTTTTTTAATTATTGTATTATGGGTAGAAATCATGCAACTCTTTCAATATGATTTTACTTTTCTTAAATAATAATAAATGCATTATTTACGTAAGCAATTAATTACGCATGCGTACAATTTAAGAACGCATATCTTTTTTAAAAAGACAAACTAATCTTCTACAACCAAAAGTAATGAGATCAAATGATCAACTACCACACCACATCAAATGGGAGGACACTGACTATAAATACAATTTAACATGCGTCGGTCCCTCACCCCTACACGGTGGGTCTTTAGTGGCACAGGACTGGAATCCATTACACTCCAACCATAACTACTAGGATACCGCAGCCCTCTATTTATACAACAATCAGCTTATATTTAGAAATATACACTGGTGTGCAAAATTATGACGAGACGGTTTTTTTAATATAACTTTGTACAAAAGCATTCGAATCACACATTTAATACCGTAAGATCCTAATACGTAAGGACATGAGTAATCGGAAAGAAAACTAATCTTCTAAAGAGAAAATAAAGGAACGATTAAAAATGCTTCATTTTAGCATTGAGAGCATGATCACAGGAGCATATGAAGCTTTATTGCAGATCGTCTTCCTCCTATTGCATCTTCCCTATGCTTCAAACACAGATGCGTTCCTATGCCGGGAGAAAATCCTGTGTTCGAAGATAACAACGCCCCTGTTAACACCTCTCTCTGTGTTCAAACAGGGTTACATGAACATGATGATGAATTGGAACATCTAACGTGGCGTTCTCGGGCAACTGATCTGAACATCATTGAGTGTTTGTGGGTTTTTTACAGAACCAAGTCCGTGCTTGGTTTCATCTTCCACGCTCATTATCTGAACTTGAGACGTGAGGATCGGGTTCGAATTCCAATGAACTTTAATCAAGACCTTTATTTGTCAATCACACGTCGAATACAAACTGCCATTCAGACAACAGGTGGCCAACCCTAGTAATAAAAAATATTACTTATTTTACAGGTGTTTCTATTATTTTTTCCTATAATTGTACGTTGCCATTAAACTCAAGACATCAGTTATTCTGCAGATTAGCTAGGTAATTTGCACATTAGTTAGGATGATCCGTTAAAGTGAAGAAAAGTAAGCTTGCAATCCCGTGTCCTATGTTCAATAACGGGATTTCGGGATTAAATTATCCGAATCTCGGGATTAGGATTGGACTATTCATTAAATATACTTACATATTAGCATAGTTAATATCTCATAATAAATATCTCTTTGTTAATATCTCTTTGCGACGTTTTCCCATGCTGTGCATATTTTTTTTACATATAACACTTAGAATTGAGCAAAAAAATTATACGTACATGTTTCATAAACATAATATAAATTTTGAAAATTAAACCCTTAGAAAATTTTTATGAGAAAATTTTTTTAAATATATTCATACAAAATTAAATCCCGGAATTAGTTATTTAATCCCTGGATTTCAGGATTAGAAAAAAACTGGATCCAGGAGTTTTGCAATTCCAGGATCCCGGGGTTTGGAATTCTGGTATCCTGAGCAGAAACCCTTACTAGATATCTTCCAAAATTCTAAATGCCTCTGTGCAAGTTAGCTGACACCGGACATCCTGAGGTGGAGAAATGTCGTTTTCTTACCTCACTCATGATGGGAGAAAGTTAGTGGAAACTATGACAATAAGGGAAAACATATGGAATTTCAAGATTTAACATACACACCCCCCTCGAACCCTTCAAGGTTCAACACGTAAGAAAACTAACATTAACCGTATACGGTACAAAAAAGTAAATAAGATACATTTTATGCAATACCAGATTCACAATACGTTGAAAAAATTTCAATGTAATTCAGACAAAAATTAAATCCCGGGATCCCGGGGATACAAACCCTAGCAAAAATGTTTCATTTCTCAAATTACCTAGGTAATATGTGAATTAACCAAATAATCTGCATATTACCGACGAGACCAGGGGTAAATAACTATTTTGGCTCGAAAGCCACATTGCGGAAGGTGAGAATAAAGGCAAGCGACACATTTTAAAAAATGGCTGCGTCTCAGAAAAGGTATTATTTATAGCATATTAAAACTTATTCAGCAAATTTTCTTTCCTCAACTATTTCTGATGAGGGGATAGTAGAACTTATAAATAACGTTCCACGTATCTGTATAACCATTACTGAATTTCAATTTACTTATTGCGCCTAATTTCATATAATTTATTGCTGTAAGCACATTTAAGTTTCAAATCAGTTTTATCAGACAAATTTACCTCACTACACACACTTTCTACGTTTTTTTTATAATCAGGAGTGAGAAGGCTTGTTGAAATTCTCATCGCATCCCGCAAGTTTATTCAGACAACTTGCATCTATATTTACCCTTTTTGATTTATGTTCAAGAAAAAACTTTCTTAAAAATATATGTGGTCCCAAATATTAAGAACAACTATTTCGTTTCCTGGCTGCCTTTTGACGGGGAAGTAGTTGCCCACCCCTGTACTAGACATCCATTAATTTGTATAGTACATACTAGGAACTCATTAAGACGACACAGTACCCTAAAAATGACTAATTTATCGATTTTGTTTTGAATTTTCCTGTAGTCCATACAATTGATATTCTTGGTCCCAAACTTCAGATCTAATAAATAATTAGTTTTTAAGATATTTCAAGTTTTCTGAGTGTTGTCAGTCACTATATTTGACAGCTGAGGGGGCGTGGCTAGGTTCGGTTTCCATTTCAAAGTATTTTTTAATTTCTAAATTTAATTAATTACTAATATTTTTTTTATTTAAATCGATATTTGCAGAGAAGTGATTATTAACTTCAACTTTCATTACTAAAATCGTTTCTGTTTGTTTATATTTTGAGTTTTTGGTGTGCTTATAGTTACTTAGCAAAAATTGGGGGGGGGATGTCTTTCTCAAGCCCAATATTTATTCTGCATTTAATTTATATAACTTAAAAGCTTTTTTACTTTGTTAATGTAAAGTTTTATCTGTTGAGAAAATTCCACGGAAAAAAATTTTGCAACTTGTGAAGAGCAGCAATATTTCTAAGTGATGGATAACTGCTGAAAATGACAACGCTAAAAACCAGCCTTTACCTGATATAACTACAAGACTTCAGAAAACAAATGTTTTGAATACGAGAGAGAGAGTACTGCAGATAAAAGTAAATATTTCAGTGATGTTCCAAATTACATTATAGTGGATACTGAATATTTAAGTAATTTGTTTACAAATCATTTGTGCAATATTTCTCATAGTGCATCTTTAAAATTTTGCTTTGGTCAAAGAAATGGATTTGCATTTAAAATGAATGTTGTATGCGTTAATTGTGACCAAAACCAAAGTGAAACATGTTCTTCAAAACAGTTGGTTGATACTAAATTACATCAAATAACAAATGTTAGCATGCATCGATTTTTTAATGCTCCATTTGATGTAAATATGAGAATAGTACAAAGTATGTTAAGTTTGAGACTTGGGTACTCGGCTTTGGAAAATTTTTGCAAGCATATGGATTTAAATATAATGTCTGTAAAACTTTTAATTCCTACAAAATAAAAGTTCTGAATGGATATCTCGTTGGTTCAAATCAGCTGTTACTTGATATAAGTAAAGGATGTCAGAGAAGCGTATGGCTCAAGAAATGATAAAGACATCATCGATATTGGAGTGTCCTATTTGTACAGTACATACTAGGCAGTCGTTCATCAGCTCAGTAACTACTAGGCATTATTTAAAGTGAAAATATAATACATTTGTCCTAACAACACCAATTACCTTTATATTAGCTTAAACTAAATATTTATTTATTTTTTGGTACCTACAGAACCCTATTAATACAATCAGATGATCGATACATCAGTGGATATAATCAATCATCAATAAATTGAAATACTATAACATAAAAAATCAGTAATGGTTTTAAAAATTAGTACAATTAAGGAAATGAATTTGAGAAACATTTGATAGAATTATGCTTACTCGTGAGTGCAATCTAAATATTGGTGAAACTTTGTAGCTTTGAAATTTTAACATTTAGTTTGTTTTCGTGGAGATACATGGCGCGTCATTAACCCCTTAACAGCAGATTCAATAAGTTATAGTTTAAAAAAACTAAAAACATGCTTTTATATTTAATCGAACGAATTTGTAACGGAATCTTTTAGTCGCCAAATCTGGAGTTGGTCGCCAGATGCGGGATGGGATCTGAAAATGAAAAATCGTTAATCCAGATTATCCTGATGAGAACAATGGAAGAAAATTATCAAATTATTGTATTGCCATCGATCCTGGACAAGTGAGCAAAATTTCGAATTAATATGACATTTAAAAGTGGGTAAAAATTGAGTTCAAAGATTCCGTTACTTACAAGTGAAGCTTATAAAATGTGTTAATAATAAAAGAGCCCGATTCGCTCCCCAATGCCACTGTTTTTCACATAGGTGCAAGTATGAGATCGACTGCACGTTTTTCTGCATGTATGAGACATTGCGCGTTTTTCTCTGATGTAACTAGCTCCTTCTCAAACACTGCCAAAGTTCTTTGACTGCATTCTACACCCTTTTGGACATTTTTACAGACAGCAGAGTAATGAAAATAATCGTATTTCAGAAATACGTATATATACGACCTTGGCACTTAACGCACCGGTTGAGCGAGACGACAGTAGTTAATGAGTTAAATTTATAATAAATTAACTCAAATTGTCTTTTATCGAATACACTTAGTACTTGTGCCGTTGATTCTACATGCTTAGAATGAATGAGCCAGGAAGGGTGAACATTTTTCAATTGAAATTCATACTGGAAGGGAAATGACAGAAACAAACTTTTCAACTTGAACGATACAGGAACTACACTCGACTGAAAATACGGAAAACACCCGATTCCTCTCTTTAACGGAGAAAATCAGTACTTCTGCCGATTGTCTGTGTATAATCTGTGCAGTAATGATTTTCCAGCTTTAAGGTATCGGAATACTTACAACTTTTTTTTAAAAAAAAATGGAGATCTGGGTTTTTTGTTGTTTTTTAGATTTGTTTAGCATATTTTAAGAAAAATATGCTAAAATTAAGAAAAGAAAAAAAATTACTATTACTAAAAGGGGAAAAAATGGGTAAAAATTAATAAAAAACAACATAAACGCAGCCCTTTCTCTACCAAAAGTTTATGAACAAATTTTTAATTTTTCAATTCTAATGTGTTGCGATGTTATTTATTTTTGAAATAACCTTCAGGATAAGAGATATTTTAATTCTTACAAATACTAGAGCACTTTATCTTAGTTATTATATGAAATTGCTTAAAAAAAACAGTCATTATATTCACATAAGGGACTTTAAATTTTGTAAAAAACTGTGATTCAGAAACCTGAAGGTTAAAACACTTCTACCAATATACAGAAAATACACAAAAAATTTCAGTTAATTATTCTCAAACTTTTTGAGCAATCGCTGTCCCCATTTGAGAATTTTCAAAAAAAAAACACAATTCGAGTAAAATGCGTTTTAATGTATGGCATCTTGCTTAAAGTAGTGGCATCTGCTTTTACTAAAACACTTGTAGTCTTTGTTCTAGTGGACGGAAAATAATAAACTTGGTATTTTTAAAAAGCCGATACGATTGTCTATAAAATAAAATCATAAAAAATGTGTCGATTTTCGGCAAAATTCGCAATTTTAGGGTTGTCGGATACCTTAACGGTACCATATATAAATTCGAATAAATATCCGTAATGAATAACGTTTCATTCCCATATTATTTGAAGAGGAATCGATGGCGCTGACAGGGGGCGTGTGCCTCCTTCTCCTTTTATGAATCATTTATCGCGGAAAACGATCCACCGCAAATCGGATGAGAGCATTCACTCGTGAATAAATGAATGAATAAACATCACCTCAAGTGCTCTCATTGGAATCTCACTTTCATTCCAATTAGAATGATTTATTTAAAACTCGTCAACAGACGTAATGGCGCCTACTGGATTATTTTGGATATAAACTTTCCGATGGAAGTGTTGGATCTTCTACAAAACTAATAAAAAATTTTATTGCATTAACTCAAAACATGATAAATTTTTAAGCTAATAATTATTTAAAGCATATAAGTATAAAAATTCCCAAATATTTAATTCAATAATAAATCATATCAAGGTATTTAACTAGGGAGTTGTTGGGGAAAATTCAACCCAGGCTCACGAAATCTTTAATTCTGTGAAAACTGTTTATTTGTTACCAATGTGAGCTTGTTCAGTATCCAATATAATAGTCTTCATGGGAACTAAAACTTAATAGTGAAATACCTCCTCCCTCTTTTTTGGGAGGGGCAAACGTTTTTTTACTATCATAAGGTACTTGTTTTCACTAAGTTCCCACGTGAACACTTTTTTTCCCAAATATATTTTCTATAAACAGGCCATTATTTTTCGCTGTGAACGACTTAGTGGTTTTGATTGCTGTAATGTACGACTCATTATGATTTATAAATGTAAGTGAACAGAATATAAAGAAAGAAATGAGCATCTGTGCAATCTCGATTGGATGAAGTTGAAACTGATCAAGCAAGAGAATCTGTTTGATAAAATAAGGGATATATCAATTTTGAGCAAAATCATATTTTTGAGAAAAGCAATGAATATGAAACATTTGAGTCGAAAGGAAAGTTTTCAAAATCTACCTAAAAAAATTCCATTAAGAAAGATATGAAGAAACTAAAATACCACAAGATACGACTGTCAAAAAGACACAAGCAAGAAAAAGCTCAAAATACTATTTGTCGATCCTCAAAGGACAATAATACTGCACTAACTTGAACAAAATATATATGACAATTTTCCCTGCAAATATATTTTCCTGTAATGTTAGAGAAAAATGTCTGTGATTTGGGTTCTTTATTAAAGTCGTCTACATTTGAAATATTTTATTTCAGTTTGATTGGATGTTTTCTCAAATTATCAACAAAAAATTGAAAAAGGTATATAAGAAAATATACTATCTCTTAAATAAATTATTCACGGGAATTACGATTTTAATCGTGTACAATAAAAACAAGTAATTAAAGTCCCTTCCTACTTAGGTCAACAAGGAAATATTTATTTTAATATATATTTATTAAATAATGACAATAAAAAATTATGTATATACATATGACAAAATCTCACTATTCAGCAGCAAAATAGAAAGCCATTTTCCACTTTCCTTTCTATATATGGTGTTGGACTATTATTTTTGTTTTTTATTATTTATTCATTCATAAATCACATTCTCATAAATTAAGCCATCCCAGGTAGGATTCGAACCCACGACTTTTGGATTAGAAGTCCAACGAGCTATCCAATGTGCTACAATAAAAGAACGAGCAATTATCCTTTTTCAATTCCTTCTCTTGGTTTTTATATTTAAAATTTTCAGTCGTTAATAAAGTACTTTCTATCCATCCATTCAAGTCCTAATACATTTTTTTTAAACTTTTAGTTACTCTCGATCAGGTGGCATAAGTAACAAAAACAACACACTTTTAGTGGGTGACAATTGATTTGAGTGCAGTTTTTTCAAATATTAATTCATTAATTATATAATAAAAAGGAATAAATATTAGCAAACAAAAATATTAGTCCAACAGCATATAAAGGAAAAGCTTTCGTTATGCCCATGGAGCACAATGGAAAGCGCGTTGGACACTTAATAAAAAGGCTGTGGGTCCGAATCCAACTTGGGATGGTCTAATTTCTCTGAGAATGTGATTTCTTTTTTTTTTAATATACTATTTTATTAGAATAATTCAATTTAATTAATGAAAAGTAGTAACAAACAAACAAAATTTAGACCAACATCATACATTGAACTTGAATGGGTGAATAGAAAGTATTTTACTAACGATTGAAAATTTGAACAAGATGTATTTTAATAGGGAAATTGTTTACAAATAGTAGGAATTGAAAAATTATAAAAGAAGGTTTGGTTTGACTCCGGAGTGACCACTATTGTTAGTATCGAGTGCTCGTCTTCTCCCGGGTAAAGAACTTATGCCATGTTTCAAAACCCACATAGCAGTGGTAATCTACTGGTTATGGTCACGAACTCGATGATGTGGTCTTACGGGTTCTAGTACAGGTTCCACAGAACACTTGCAGATTAGAAGGAGGTGATGCAAATTAAATCCCTCGGGACTAAATATCATCCAGCTTTGGTAGTTAGAAAAGAGAAAAGTGTCAACTCAGGTGTCGTGCTGGTCACTTCAACAAAGTTTAAAATGGCGAGGCTCTTTGCCAGTAGCCCTTGTGTTACTTTTTATAGTGCGACGTTAATGCAATTCTCGTTTACTCATACCCTCAATTCGAAATCGCTGTTTCGTTAATGATCTATCTTGTAAAATATTTTACTGAATTGGTGGAGATTAGCAATAAAAAATCATTAGAATTTCTTGTACATACAGTGCGTTTCATCCGTTTTTCAGAGAAGCTGTTTCCTTCGTTTATTAATGTACAATTGCATTTAAAAAAAAAACTTTCGCTAATAATCTTAAGAACTACAATTATTTATATCAAAAATTAAATTCGATTTAAAAAGTTTGTATCGCAGTTAAGAAAACTAATATTTGAATTTAAAGTTGAAACGACTCCATTTTTCAAGTCTACAGATATATGTAGTGTTTCTCGTGAGAGAGTGAGTGAATATTAACGTCATGATCGAGAGCTTTTGGTGACGAACCCCGTAATTTTGAAACATGGTCAAGTGACAAGGATGACATCTGTGCAGGCACCTCTCTCCCAACTTCTACACCACACCCACAGGAGAACGTTTGGGCCTCGATATATTTAACGTGAATAAGGCCACCTAAATGGAGGGTTTTCAGCGTTACTAGACTCAAGCTCATGACACACCCGACAAGAGTCCGTGCTCTTGACGAATACGCTACCGCGGTTACATAATATATTTCGTAAACGATGTACAATATCAGGTACAATATTTTATAGAGTTAATATGAAACTTCGATGAAAAACTTTGGAAGTCAGTCAAAAAAATAATACACATACACGAAAATAAAAATGCCTCCATTCAAAATTTTGAGGTTTCATCAACCTATACACAGGTGGAAGGTGACTTATTCATCAATGAAATTTCTTGAAATATAATAACTTCATATATTAAGATTTTCATGTAGATTTCTTTTTTCGAGTAGAGCTTTGTTGAAAACTGTTTAATAGATATTGTCTCTCAAGCTGTCTTGTGGAAGCATTTTCTATTTCAATTCCGGTCTTCATATTCAGACTCTAAATTTACCAAGAATGTTTCTTTTGTTCTGTAGAAATAAACTAATCACTGGTTTTGCAGAAGTTGATTTTTGAGGGTAGGGGGTTACGGGGGAAAGAAAGAGACAAATCTACTTTTCATTTTGATTTTTGTAAAGTAAGCCCATAGCTACAAAACCTTCGGCACGCAGTTGAACTGGATGTCCACATTATATAGACTGCTAGAAAATAATATCTGAGATTAATTTGTATGTGAGCGAGAAATGCTTAGCATTTCAAACCTGCGAGTTCTGAGGCACCACCATTTTATCTACACTTTTACGCTTGATTCGCTACTGTTGAAAGTTATATTTAGCTAAGGAATGCTGTGAAGAAACACTTTATGCAACTAACGATCTCTTTAGTTTTCTAGTGTTCGGGACTGTATGTGACATTCCCGTTCACATTTTCACTCAAGAAGTATTATTTTAATGATTTGTATGATTCTCTCCTGAAAGTGTGCCTCTTAAATTTTTAATCCCTCTGTTACACCATATAAAGATATATTCATATCAAAATATACGGGTGATTCTAAAATCACATGAGACAAACTTTGAGGAGTGGTAGAGCTCATTAAAACAAACAATTTTTGCATATGAATATATGGTTGAAAGTGCTGCATTGAAGCTCAAATACAAAAAAAAAAACATTAAATAAAGCATTAAACTTTGTTCATTAGCAGAATATATATCGAGTGATTCCGTAGAGAAAATGTTACAACAGTTCTAGAAATTGCATCCAACAACAATCGAACAAAAAAAACCCTCTTCAAATGGTTGATTGACCCCATGTAGACGACATGGTACATCCATTGTGCTTTTTTCTGGTGTTCCATCCACATGGTCCAAGATAATATCCTCCAAGTGTGTTTGTCATATAGTCCTCGATCTACCCCTTTCATAAGTACTGTCGATAAATGAACGAGTTTTACACAGATGTCAATGTAATCACTGAAACATTTTGTGATTCTCCATACGTCTACTCGGAAAGCGTTCCTGATGCATCCATTACCTTTAGCAGCACCGTACATTAGATTCAAGTCTGCCTTTTCGCTATTAGTAAAATCACCCAAAACGACCGAAATCTCAAGCGTAAAGGATTATTTGGGGGCAGCAGGTCACAAGCATTTAAACTGCTACACCTCTTTGCTGCCTTCAGTAAGCCCCAATATTGTTAGCCAATTATGCCATAAAGCTCTCCAAGCATGCATGGCAGTTGTTGGATGCAATTTCTGAAACCATTTTAGCATTTTCTCTAGGGAATCACTCGCTAAGTATGCTTCAAATAAACATTTTAAGTTTATGTTAATGTGTTATTTTTTTCTGTTTGCACCTCAAAGCAGCATTCCCATATAAAAACTATTTGTTTTATTGATCTCTACAACCTTTTAAAGTTTTGTCTCAGGATTTTAAAACCACCCTGAATATAGAAAATATAAATCCAGCAATATTTTTCTAACTCCTTCAAATCTCATAAAACCTTCTTTTTATATATTAATTAACAGAAAAATATTTTGACCTCAAAAAGAGCGTTTGATGTTTTTTGATACAAACCTTAATGTATATCTGAAATCAAATGCATAAATTTAGCGCATTCTACAGGCAACCAACATTTGTACAAACTAACATTACTGGAAGAAAACTTCTTATGAACACAATCTAAGTTCTATCAATTATTGATTAACTATAACGTAAAAGGAACAAAAACAGAGCAAAACAAGTATTAGTTATAATAGTTTTATGGTCTGTAGTATTTCAAATGGCAAAACTGTATCTCAAGAAATAAATGTATTTGGCAGTAAGAAAGAAAAAGAGAGAACGCTCCTTAAACTGTAAAGGGGAAAAAAACGGATTTCAAACGCAACCATTTTTTCAGGAGTTTTGTATTCATAGAGGGTATTAAACCTTATTTCAGAATCGTCGTAAGGTTGATTTGATACCATTAATTTGTTTTCTATTTATATATATGCATATATAAACCAATGGATCAAATAAAATCGGATAACATAAACAGAGAATGGGAAATAAAATTGATTATTTTTTATATTATTGGGAAATACTCAATACAGCGAAAGCTTTGCGAAGAAACAAAGAAAACATGTACAATAAGCTAAAGAAATAAAATACTCATTTATTAGAAAATAAATGGTTCTTAATACTGTTTCATTTCCATCGTATTTTGTGTGTATTAGCCCATATTAGTATCGTTTTATTTCAAACAGTTACATAGCATAATATGGGATGCAAAGGGGGAAAAAATTAGAAAGATGTAAATTTTATTTGTGTTAAATTCATTTTATAAATGTTTTATGTATATATTATATTATACATATACCATGGGCCTGAAAAAGTGGCCAAAAAGAAGAAAAAAACTAGCATACTCGCATTTGGATTATGTTTCATAAAACAAAAATTTTTTTGCACGATTTCAATGCAAGCACCATTATTTGTGACTCTATACAAAAGGCGTGGGCAGACTTTTCCTGGATACGGGCTACTTCTAACTTTTTCAAGGTGTTGCGGTCAAACCAGTCTCCAGATTGGTTGGCACAAATCTGTTTTTTCAGTTTGCACATTTTAAATATTATCAATGGCTGTCGCTCCAAACTGTCTCGGCGGTCTAATGCTCGATCACGATCAACTTAATGCCCACCCCTGCTATAGGCTATCCACACTGGTGTTTGTACAAAATGCAACACCATGAAAGAAACATCGGAATTAAATAAAATTTGCAAAAAATATCAATTATAGGATGTTATGTAAAATAGTAAAATTTCAAACCCACCGCGCATGCGTGGAGTGCGCAGTGCCCTCTGAAATGATACTGAAAGCTTATAAATATAGGGCTGTAGCGGGACGTTGAAAATAGTTAATGATTATTTGTTAGTGGCAAACGTTTAGGGAATCCTAAGTATGCTTGAACGACGAAACAAGGAGAAATTAAAACTATTTACGGAGCTTGAACGGGGGTGGATTATCGGCATTCGGGAATGAGGATTTCCTTATCACTCAATAGGAGTTCGTGTGCAGTGGAACAGTTCCACAGTGATGTGAGTTTGGAAGCAGTTGACCGACGAGTACCAAACCACTCGAAAAACTGGCAGTGGGCGAAGGAAGGTGACGTCCGCGCGCGACGATCGACACTTGCTCCGCATGCGATGAATACTCGTACAACTTACTCCAGGCAGTTGACAACAGGTTAGTTTACTGCTACAGGTGTAATAATGTCGGCTTATTCAATTCGTTGACGTCTGCTGCACTGTGGATTGCTTTCAAGGGTACCTTTATGCTGGATCTCCCCTCATGGCAAACCATCGATGGTTGCGTCTGCAATGGGCTCATGAGCACAGAGCCTAAATAGCTGATTGGTACCAAGTTCTCTTTTCAGATGAATCACGCTTCAATTAGTGGGACCATGATGGCCGCATTCGTGTTAAACGCTATGCCCGTAAACGCTGCCTTCCAGAGTGCGTTATCGAACGACATAGTGGCCTAACACCCGAATTTATGGTTTGGGGTTTGACTCCATGCCAAGTTGTATAGCAACACGTATTGCAGCACCTGGTGGCTACACCAAATACTGATTTCGGACACTTAATACTGTTTTTTAACTTTGAAAATTTCCTTATTTATTTGTACTAATACAAGTCGTTTGTGCATTAAATTTCATTTAATTTTGATGATTCATTCATGGTGTTGCATTTTTTACACACAGTAGTATATATATCGCATTGACTCCATATGAGATTTTCAGCAATGTTCTATGAAGCATTGCAAGCTCAATCATCAGAATGGCCACTGTAATTCAGATTTTCATTTCATCAGTGTCACTCATTAAAGAGATTGGTAAAATAAGTTTTTCACCTATCCTACAAGAAAATGTTCAAAGGTGTAAGTCTATAGACCTGGGGTGATCATGCTATTGGACAACATATTTCCGTCCATTGCTTCCAAATTCCAAAGTGGGGGTGTCCCGATTAGGCTGCACATGTGTTGCAGATTTAAATTCGAAAAACCATGCTACAACTTGAGCTGTAAAATGGGAAAATTACTCCACCTAATTTATATTTCATTAAATGGAAACTTTCATTATACCTTTATGTTTATTTTTAATTTGTTTTTGAAAGTAGTTATACTTTTAAAAGCACACTATGTATCTGACTCTCTTGATTTAAAATATCTAAAAACACTTTGAAAATCTTCTTAAAATAATAGAGAAATGGAGCCCATTCACACACAAAAAATGTAAGCACTATCATATTATGTTCTCCACAAAAAATATTTATGATGGAATATTTTCTTACTATAATAGGCTCAGGAAGCGCGCAAAAAATAAATTATGATTGCGAAAAGTATGAAAAATGTATTTGAAGGATGGTATACCTTAGAAAGGAAAAATACTGCGGGGAATATATTCTGAAAGTAACATATATTTTAAATAATTCTAATCTAATAAGGTAATGGATTCGTTTTCCGAAAGTAATAAGAAATTTAAAGAATCAACAGACTGAATCTAATGCGCAGGAACCTACTATTTAAAAGGAAGGATTCGGCACGGCCCTCCCTACGAAGTGTATCAAATTTGAGTTCTATATCTCTCAAAGCAGAATTTTACAAAGGGAGAGATCCATTCAAGAAAATATGCAATTTTGAATTAGCTTTTGAAGAGAAAAGATCTCCGCGTGCCATAGACATGAAGCTCTGCTATGTGTTTTCATCGAGAAATGTATAGACACGACGGTCGATACGATTTTTAACGTAGCACATCAACGCATTTTGTGACACTCCTTCCACTGACAGTCCTTTTGGGTATTATTTTGAGCCAGCAAATTTTAACCAATTTTCTCCTAAAAGAAGGAAACGTTATATGCAAATTAAGTTTATTATACATATTCCTTCTTCACGGGTTTAAAAGTTAGTGAATTGTGAGTGGATTAGAAGTGAAGTGAAACGTTAGTGAATTGTCAGTGAAGAGAATAGGTAAACAAAAAGTCAGAAAGTCAGAAATTTAGCTAACAAAGGGTGACAAGATAGTTACAAGGTGAAGCTGACCAGGTTTAAATCCTTGTTAAATATTATAACCAAGAAGTGTTAGAGTCTAGTTGGATTGAGTAGAACACTGCAAAAGTTCAGGTACTGTCACCTTATATTAAGTTGATGTTTAGAGTGTTAAAGTAGTACTGAGGACATTAAATACGTCAGCTCTGCGTAAAGTAATATTAAGGAAGCACCGGAGTATTAGACTTGTTCTCCCCAAACGCGAATCTCGTCTCTTCTCTCTATTGCTTGCTGCAGTATCCTATTTAAAGTGTTATTTGTATTTGAGTTAATTATAGTGGTAAATAAAATAATTGGAATTTATCATGTCAATGATCCTTTATTTCTTCCACACCTTTAGCTGGTTCCACACCTTTAGGGATATAAACTAGTTTCAATCTTGGAAGCTCATATTAGTTTGACTAAATATTACTAATACTTATCAATAGAGATTGTATAGATTTTATATTCCTTTCCGAGAGTCTGCAAATTTCGTAATCGTTACTTTTAAGAGGACATGGTGCGATTTAACATTTTTTTTAATTGAAGATATTCAAAAGTTTTTTTTATTGTCCCCTATATGCATGTATAACGTAAAACAAATTTATTGCTCAGAAAAGATACATAATACACCTCCAGATTGCTTCAGGAATAATTTTAAAACATTATTCTTAAATCACAACTCTGATAACTGTTAGAATATTTTTTTTTAAATACTTTATCGCGCGCGGGGTATTGATACAAAGCGTAGCAAACTTTCAAATTCTTCACAGCAGTTAACCGCGGTTTTCACGCTAAGCTTCCAACGATTCACATTCTAATGTGGAGGGAAAAAAGAGTAAAGCCAAAAATTTATATATATATATATATGTGTGTGTGTGTAAAACAAAAATAGATATTTATATTCGTAAGTAAAACTTACATGATGCAAAATGAATGCAATATTTCGTCATTCTTTCCTCGCCAGACACTAAACCTTCCCTATATATATATATAGACTTAGTAACACCTCTATCTAGAACTAAACCAGTAGCAATCCCTCGATGCAAGACAAGTTGCTCCCTCCCGATATAAAGCATTCAAAAATATCGAACTATATCTTCATCATTTTTGCAAAAGAGATCAAAATCTTTTATTAAATAGAACACCCATTTTATATCTAGTTCACACAACCTCCATGCAAATCACTTATCATTGTATAAACGAATATTAAAACGGATATTTAAATACATAAAGCCAAAGTGGCGATTCTATGGAAAAATAAATTAAAATGAAAACCCTGTTCTACATTTATCCTTACAGTCTAGGTAAAGGGCTACGAAATCCTTAAAAGGGGCTTTCAAAGTGTAGTCAACCGATATTTCCAAGAACTTTATTCACCGGCAAAAGACGCATTGTTCTGAAACGCGGGAGTGTGGGGGTTGGTGTTCAACCCTATTGTCAATTCGGTTTTGATCGATTCAGCAGTACTAAAACCCTATATAAATATATATATATATACCGATATCGGATATCATTCTACCAAGAAGCATTGATAATAGATATATGCAGATATTCGTCAGCACATTTCTACCTATAAACTGAAGTCACTCATCTGTGTCAAAATAAATTCAAGACTCTCATCATATAAATAATTTTGCTTTGGAGCAGATAGCTATTTGATGCATTGAGAGTTACAGATAATGAATGGAATTCTTCGTTTAAGATTTTAATAACTAGATAAACATTTTGCAGGGAAATATTAGATATGGCATTGGATTCTCTGTGAATAAGTAAATTTGATTTTAATTAGCGTCGACTTTAATATGTTAGAGATAGTTACATAGGTATTGGAGATGGATTCGTTCCCTATGGTTTTGTTATGTGCCCGGCCATTGAAATTCATAGAAACGCAAATGAATGATTTAAAATATTTGTAACTGTTTATTTATTGGAGATATTGAATTAAAATTAATGTAATCTGAATAACATGATATCAAAATTATAGCAGATTAATAATAACATAAATGCCAAATAAATAAAAAATAAAAGAAGAAATTTGAACGTGTTTTGATTTTTTTTAAATTTCTTTGCATGTGTAGTCAAAACGTTGAATCTGTAAATAGAAAGGGGGTGAGGAGTGACTAACTCAACACGTTATCTTAGGAACTATTAGACCTACAGACTCGAAAGTAGACAGGCATGCTCCTTTCATGAAGTAGAGATCCTTTAAGAATACATTTTGCGTAAAACGACCCCCAAAAGGCGTTGCGAGGGTTTAAAATGCGTTAGATATAAATATAAATGTTTTTGAACTATCGACCCACATTTTTGAAATTTGGTAAACATGACTTTTGTTGCGTTACGGATAAAAAAAATCATGTTTTTGAGCTACTACATCTACAATAAGGAAATTTTGGTACGCATGTTTCTTTGTTGTTGCTCTTTCAAATCCCCTTGGAGCAGGAATTACTACAACAAATTCATTTGATCTTTCCGCAAAAGAATGTCTCAAGCCAGATCCTGTTTTGCAAAGAACTGTACCAGGAAAATGCACCAGCAGTCCAGAAGTTAAGACGGAGACGGAGGGAGAGTGTAGACGCAAGTACAGAGATACTTTTTTTTTATTCCCA
Source organism: Trichonephila clavata (assembly GCA_019973975.1). NCBI lineage: Eukaryota > Metazoa > Arthropoda > Arachnida > Araneae > Nephilidae > Trichonephila > Trichonephila clavata. The sequence continues at coordinate 18,278 of BMAO01001081.1, read as the reverse complement.
GCACAAATGCCATGTCACGCAGGTGGCCACTTCTAAAACGTGCCAAGCTTATCTGAAGAGCTCTGGATCTCATGTAGTGATAGGACAGGACTCAGCTGCGTACTAGTGGTGAGCAGCAGGGTTTCGCAGTCATATTCATTTTAAATCAGTTGTGGGAATTAATTTCAGAATGGGTCAAGACAGAGGAACTGGAGTCAGGGAAATCACATCCCCTACCACCCAGCTCATCAGCAGTCTCGTTTCCAGGCACACCTACATGTGACGGTATCTATTGGAGACACTTGTTTTCTCTGACCAAGCCTAGCCTATAAATAATATCTGGACCCCCCCCCAGTACTGTCCATAATATATGGTTAATTCTTCAACTATTGGGTGGAACTCCTGCTGACTGCCAGGATCCAGATGCTAATAAGCAAGCTTATTTTATTGAGTTGAATTCCCATAAGAACGGGTTTTATGGAAATCGGCTCTCAATTGATGGGGGGGGGAGAGGGTTATGGAACTATTGATTAAAAAGTCCGGTTTTGAACTATTAAATTTAGACTTTAAATATGGAAAGCATGTTTATCTTGTTAAAAAGATATCCACTAAAAATGTGTGGCTGTAATCCCCTTTGGAAAAGGGGTTACGGGAGCATCTACTTCAAATTAGGAAATTCATTTTCTCTTCTCTTAAAATCAAGAGGTGAGGATTATAGTACTGTTTGTAATAAAACCGAGTGCTTAATTATAGGACATTTAAATATCAATAATTTAAGCATTGTAACACGTTCTTCCAGTGTTCCCAACGAAAAAAAAACCCATACTTTGATTAAAGATCTTGAATTCTATAGTTGTCGTTACTGGGTCGTTGAGATATGTCAAGCTGGTAGGATTTCAACGAACACTGGACGTTTAAAATGTGTTACCGGCATAAAACGAACACTTGAAACTAACGGAAACATTGAACGACCCAAGAGATATTGAAATATATTATAGTAACTTTTCGCACTGAAAGATAGCTAAATATTGTCATTTATATCAGCGAATTAAGACCTAGCTGAAAGTATTTTTAACACCTTATGGAAGCTCTACTGTTAAAAAAAATTTAAATGAAATCTTCAAGTTTGAGACAAGGAGCATATAATCACCTCAAGTACAAAATGCTGGACACTACTGCAGCACAGTCATGGTATTCAAACTTCTCCTCGGGTTTAGCATTCGTAGATTATCGACGCTGATCTTTCTGCATGTCTTCAATATTGGAAAAAATTGATGAAATACACGAAACCAGCTCTCATTCCCCTTCTCATTTTCAGTTGATACTGTTTTTTGTACTTTTCAAGTCAGTAATATATGGTTAAATCAATGTAATTTGATTTAAATGTGTACCTTAAATAAAATTTGACATAATTATTTAACACATCACTCAATAAGTCCCGGGCCTAACTAATAAAACAACAACTTTTCTCCAAAATTGAACTTTATTTATCAAGATACTCCCCCTTCAAGAGTGATACATACAGCCCAGTGCTCGTCTAATTTCTTAATACATTTTTCGTAGAACGATTTGTCTTTGCTCTCAAAATAAGCTTCTACTTCGGTAATCACTTCTTCCTTTATACCAAACTTCTTTCCATGCAGTATTCTTTTAAGATCTGCAAACAGCCAGTAGTCACTGAGGGCCAGATCTGGACTGTACGGTGGGTGGGAAAGTAATTTGAAGTGCAATTTGATCAATTTGACCATAGTTTTCATGGACTTGTGTCAAGGAGCATGGTCTTGGTAAAGTAGTATATTTTTTTTTTCATTTGAGGACGTTTTTTCTTTATTTTTTCATTCAGTTGATCCAATAACGCCATGTAATATTCACTATTAATTGTTTTGGCTTTCTCAATTTAGTCAAAATTAAACTAAAATGAGCATCCGAAAATACGGACGCCATAACCTTGCTAACTGACGTTTGAGTTTTTGGTCGCTTTGGATGCCTTTCACTGGCTTCTGTCCACTCAACTGACGGTATTTTTCATTCAGGCGTATAGTAATGTATCCATATTTCATTCACTGTCACATATCTACTTAAAAAATCCTGTTTATTTGGCTTAAATAGCTCCAAACAACGCTCTGAATCGTAGATGCGTTGTTGTTTTTGACCAACAGTGAGAAAACGCGGCACCCCCACTTTGAACACAGCTTTCTTATTGACAAATAATCATGCAAAATAGCAAATAACGTCGTTTGTGTCTGTAAGACCACGTTTTAAGTAAGCACACCATCTTTTAACAGTTGTTTGCGATGAAACAGAGTCCGGATAACATTTATCAAGCCATTGTTTTGCTTGAATAGTGCTTTTTCTCATCAGAAAACAATGTTTTATTAGCCCACGAAATTCTTTTTTATCCATGATTTCAAAGCAGTTGCAACTGATGCCACAGAAAACACTAACTTTATAACTAAACAAGATATTCTCTCGAAATTTTGACGCGTGCCGTTTCAAAGTTAGTACTACTAGGTTAGGCTTATAAAAGTTAGAAGATAGGGCCATCTATATCTTAGGCCCGGGACTTATTGAGTGATGTGTTAAAAAAATTTGATATTTTATTTTATTGTATTAAAATGTATTTAAGTGATATTGAAGTAATTCGTGTTGCACTGAAAAAAAGCAAAGCCTCAACGATTAATTTGCTTTGTAGATTAATTTTTATAAATGAAAGATGAAAATATGCGATTAAATCGTAGTAGAGTTTTGAATTTCGAAAGGTTTAATTTCAAAATTGGAGATAACGAATTTATAAGAGATGATAAAAGAAACAGTAGATAAGTTTACGCTAAATGAATTAGTTAAAATTTGTGATAGTTTAAGCATCGGTGTTGAAGAAACGCAAACTGAAACAGCAAAAAATTTTATAACTTGTTTGGGCGATTTTGAAACATTTAGAAATTCTTGAACGACTGTTGAGATAGCGGAAGAAGAAACAAATGCATGAGGAAATGCGATCAATCAGTGCATTACGAAAAAAGATAAACAGTGATAATAATGTTTTTAAAATAGAAGGCAGTGTTAATAGTTAAACAAATATGAACAAAAATAATAGTGAGTTTTAACGATATCTAGAGTATAATAACTCCTTTTAAGGGTTGAAAGACATGAAAATGTTTTAAATTGGATTGAAAATTTTGAAGTCCGAGCAGAGTTACTCTCTTTGTCTGAAGTTCATAAATTTATTTATGCAAAACGATGTCTTAGGAGAAAAGCTTTATTAGTTATCAGGAGTGAATCCAGTATTAACTCATGGAAACAATTAAGAGAACTGTTAATGGAGGAGTTTAAAATATCTTTCAATTCCGCTGAGGTTCATAAAATGTTACAAAAACGTAAATTAAAAGTAATGAATCCCTTTAGAGAACTTTTATTCAATGAAAGAAATTTCACAGCAAAGTAGCATTGACGAGAACAAGCTTTAAAAACTTATATTAAAGGAATAAATAATTCAACACAAAATAAAACAATGTTATTTGGGTACATTTCTAAATTAGAATTTAAGACTGAGCTACGAGTGCATGAGACATATAAAAGAGAAATGAAGCAGTCAGAATCATTTAATCGTGTGCCCAATGCTTGTATCGAGGTAGGAAAATGATAAAAATATTTATAAAGAATGAATCTTAATAAGTGATAATAAAAATTTGAAGTAGGGTTAAATGATTTACCAAAACAGAAATGAAAATCATTCTTTAAATAATGTGTATGTTGAAGTTCGAAAGTCGTTATTGTGCAGATTACCAAGATAACCTGCTGATGAACTGCAAATACCTCCCACCTCTGTTCCCCTTTCACCAGCTTCACGAGAGAACATGCGTCTCGACGGCTATAATTAGAGTACCCTAATGCCGCAGAGGCACTATACATTTACAGACATCTCCATGACTTTTCCTGAATTCAAATCAGGACCTACGTCACAGCAGTTAGCGCCGCTCAACACTGTACTAGATAAGCACATGAAACATTTTTGCAAGTATGAGAGAAAGTTTTTTAAGATAGCCGTACATCTTCAAAGCGTCATTTTCGTCCAATTTTTTGATTTTTAAATTTTAATGGTGTCTTAAAATTTGAACTTTTTCTTTAAAATTGTGCTTAAATTTTGTTTTTATCTTATTTAGAACTTAAGTTATGGAGATTTAAATTTAGCTCGGTAGCTACTTTTGGAAACCAGAAGTACAAGTTTGCTTCTTCCGGAAGTTAAAAAAAGTTTTTTGCTAATATTTTTATCCAGAATCTGGCAGGAAAAGAGAGTGGGTTATTGTTTGTGTACATTTGCTTACGATTGTGCACACAGCACTTCCTAAGTTTCTGTTAAATCCTTTTTTATTGCTGAAAATTTTAATTTTTTTCATTTAAAATGGGAAACGTAAAACGCAGAATTAGTGCAAAGAGAAAACGGCAATTTCGTGGTAATGGATCTACTAATAAAGATTCCAAAAATTGTAGCTCAACATCCACCAACGCCAGTTCTTCAAAGATCAAAATGCCTGCTGTTTTTGATGAAGAAATGGCAGAGTATGAGCATAAAACACTTACTGGACATAGAATTATAGATATTGATGTCCTCTTAAATGTTTTTTTACAACTTTGTTGCCCAATATGTTTCGGAGAAAGTTCACTGCTTTCTGAGGATTTCAGATATGGATTGTGCTCAAATTTTGTTATTAGGTGTAAGCATTGTGACTTTTACTCAGGGTTTTCTAGTTCAAAGAAAACTTTAAACTGTCCTGAAGTAAATACAAGATTTGTTTATGGTATGAGACAAATTGGTAAAGGTTTTTCTGCTGGGTTTAAATTATGTGATAAGTTAAATTTAGCCAGGATCAGTAAAACTGCGTACACTAATCATGAGAAAAAACTCATGTCTGTGATTTCAGAAGTTAGTGAATTATCAATGCAAAAATCAGATTCTGAACTGTTAGTGCTACATCCTTCTGAAATTAAAATAGTTGAATGTGGTGTTTCAATTGATGGAACATGGCAGCGTAGGGGTTACACTTCCATGAATGGGTGTGTCGCAGCTGTCAGTTGACACTGGTAAAGTAGTGGACATTGAAATAATTCTTATTTTCCTACCTTCAGAAATATTTCTAAAATGCCTAAAAGTATTGAGTCGGAAAGTTTTGCAACAGATCACATATGGCATAGCAATTTTCAAGGTTCTGCATTAAAAATGGAAGCTATTGGTGCTACTAGAATCTTTCAATGTTCTATTGTGAAACGGCCTTAAATATGCACAATTTTACGATGACGGGGATTCTAAAGACTTTATCAGTGTCAAAGATACTCATGGGAAAGATAGCGTCACAAAAGATGAATGCATAGGTCATGTTCAAAAGAGTAGTTGTGAGATTACGCAAACTTAAGTCAAAAAATAAAAACCTATCTGGTAAAGGCCAAATCACTGAGTCTTTTATTAACAGAATGCAAAATTGTTATATGATTGCTGTTCGTAGCAATGTTGTAAACCTCTACGGTCTTCAACAAAATGTTATTGGCGTACTGTTTCATTGTCCATCAAGTTTCGAGAAACACATGCAGGACAGCGTCCTATCGGAAAATATAGTTGATGCTACTATCAGAGAGCACTATATTGTGACAAAAAGCCAAAAGAAAAATATAAAGGTTTATCCAATGAACTGCTTAACATGATTAAGCCTACATATTTAGAATTTCATACCAAATGAATACTTACTGAATGCCTGCCTGGCAAGACACAAAACTCAAATGAGTGTTTTAATGGAATTATATAGCATAGAGTAAAGAAAGAAGTGTTCGTGTTCCTCAAACATTTAAATACTTAAACTTTAATTAATTGTTTCTATACAATTTAATGATTGGTACATGGGATGTGTTGACATTAAAAAAAAACTTAATAAAACTCCTGATTATTTTACTTTAAATTCCTACAAACAACTTGACGTTAACAGATTAACGATGCAGAATGACATTCTACACCAAATGTAAAGCAGCGCAGAAAAGTCTTAAGAGCTACAAGAGAAAAAAAATCAAAGTTTTAGGAGTAAAGAGGGTGTTAGGGGCATTTCAAGTATATATAATTTTGTTGAATATTAAAAATTGCAGCTGAAAGTTTATTTCTGATTTATCTCAAAACGCAATTTTAAAGGATCTGACAACTTTAATATCATATTAAAGTTGAGAACCAACTTACTTTAAATTTTACAAGTACATTTATTTTTTAGATTTAAAGAACCTTACTATTTTCATGTTTATAAAGTTGATATGTTTTTAATAACTAAGGTGTACATCATGTCTCGTAATGATTTTTTAATGTTTTTTTACTTGAACCTTGATAAAAATTGTAATAATTTGATTATCATCAGGAAAATAGTACCAGCCTTGAAAAATGTGTTATGATGAATCATTATGAAATTTACAGAAAAGTGATAGTTTTTTTTTTACGTTTGAGTTATGTGCGTTGTTAGAATAATCAATTTAATTACTATTTTCACTATGTTTTTCTCCTTAATTTTTTTTTGTTCTTAAGTAAAATATTAAATGCATTTCTCATTGTTTTAAATTATATTTTATCAGTAAAAAATATTTTAATACAAAATATTACAGTTTTTCAAAAACTTTTCTTGGAAGGTGTATTGATACCTTAAGTTATATGAAATCTTAATAACATACAGAGTGTGGTTATAAAAATCAAACACATTTTTAGGAGTTTTAAGTTCTGCACTTTTAAAATAAAAACAATGTGTATAACTTTGAAAATCAAAATAAAATTCTTCCATTTTCGCGTTTCGTAAAGAATTATGCTTAGTTATAAGCAATAAAATATGTTTCTTTTTTGGAACAATTTAGGCAAAAAATTGTCCGCTAAAAGGGTTAATTTCTAGTGATCACTGCACTTTAATAGTAACATTATATATATATATATATATAAACTTTATTGAGAATAACTCAAAGAACAAATTAAATTTAAAAAAAAGAGACGCAATCTGTTTTATTTACTGAAAACTTAGTAGCCTTGAGACTGAACATAACATACAAAAGATATCCACCATTAAAAAATATTTTTTAAAAAAATTCCTAGTTACAAGGTTGAATTTTTTTTTTCCTTTTACGGGCGAATTGGATTCACTTCGGATAATTCGTTTTCCGGCTTTAAGCATTCCTTATATTACCTACCCGGAAACACAATTTTGTTTAGGGGTGATCAAGGCAAGGCAACTTCGCTCAGGAAAAGGAAATTAATCATTTTTCAAAATTTACTAGTGAAAAAGTTCCTTAGGAAGTGATAAGCGTTCGAAAGAGAATGAAGAGAGGAACACTTTCCCTCCTCGCATAAGGCAGGAGTGTAACTTCCGCACCGGAATACCGGAAATAGAACTAAAAGTTCGAATTGGAAAAACCGTGGATAATGGATTTTTATTTGTACAAATATTCCTACAGCCGATAAGAAAAATGTCGATAATCCCATTCAGGAACACATTCTGAGTTAAATAAGGACCAAATTATAAGTTTGAAAAAATGTGGAACTCTGGATTTGTTTCCATCGATGTTGGTGGCTACGGTAGTCTAGTGGTTTTGGTCACGAACTAGTAGGTGGAGTGTCACGTGTTCAAGACCTGACTCCATTCAAGACCAGCTGTAAAAAGAAAGCCGTTGAACATGAAGTTAGTCAAGTCTCAGTATTTTCCCATTGGTGTAGTGGGGCAGTAAAGAGAGAGGGGGGGGGGTTTCAGCTCAGGTTTCATTCAGGTCAATTGATGATTTCCGTGGCAAACAGTCCTCCGATTGTTTTATAGTACGAAGTTAATAAAACTCTTACACTTTGCGAACATGTTTTCATTTTTAAAAAATTACTTTTCATTAGTAAATGGAAAGGATAAACACGAAGTAGCATAAATTCAAATAAATCTTTTTTTTTTGTGCTTGTAACCGTATCGAACACCTAAATTGAAGCGGGGGGAAAGTGTGGGAAAAACTGTTTTTGTGGATAAAATATGCGAAAAAAAACTCATCTCCCATTGTTTTGAATATATATATATGCACGAATTTCTTTTTTTCTAAAAAAAAAACGCCCTTTTAGGAAATGTATTATTTTATTCAACAGAAAGCAATTAATCAACTAAGTTAATTAACATGCCTCTTTCGTTCCCCAAACCTGTTCTGTAACAAAAGATGCAGCATATAAAATTTGTTAACATTATTCAACAAAACAAAAACAAAAAGAAGAAAGGAAACCTTTTTCATTTTGACTTAAAAAAATGGCAAATCTCGAACTACTGTTTTGTTTGTATGTATATATAATTTATAACCATTTTTCTGCTTTTTTTCAATATTTTAAGAAATAAACCAATAGTAAATTTGACACAATATTTAAAACAGTTAATTAAAATGTGTGCATTTGAAACCTGCAGTACTTTAAAAACGAACTAAGTTATCTGTAGCACTGTGTGGCCACGGTAGCCTAGTGGTCACGAACTTATGGCTGGTGTGTCATGTTTTCGAGTCCTTGTGTAACTGAAGATGTGTAATGAAGAGGAAGCTAATGCGCCGTCAAAAGTTTCAAGTTCAAAATACATTCGTTGGCTTGGTGTGATGAAGTTATGCTACTCTGAGTTACGCTACGTTTTTCTTCTCTCTGGTCGGAAATCATGCTCGGATTGGGGCCTCACGCTTGGCTTTGAATCGAAAATTCATTTTTTTTTAAGTAAAAAATTCCTGCCCGCTATTTTTTCTCTTAAATATTACTGTCATGCCGCGCTCTTATACTCAGATTCAGCGAGAGAATGCTAGAAGAGGAACGGAAGTGGTGAAAATAATTGAAATGAAAAAAATTTATTTTTATGTAGGAACTTGGAAGAGGAATTTTGTGGTAGTTATTATAGGAATATTTCAAAGTTTGCTTTCCAGCAGCTACACTTTCCATTGCAAACCACATGTCTTAAAGGATTACGTAGTTAAATGTGACATAGTTTGATTTTTCCAGTTGGACAATGTTTATGATGAATTATGTTTTAAAATGTTACAAAATTTTACTTGCTAACTTTGTTAGAAGAAATCGGTGGAAAAGTACATGAATGGGTTCAAAATCGTTAAACTAAAAGAAATGCTTTTAAAATCCTCAGAATTTTTAAAACAGGAAAAATTTGCCTTGGACATCTCTGCGACAACAGTTAGTTGTACAAAGTAAAAATGCAGACCAGTTACATAAGCTACGCTTGCAACAACGGAATATGTATATTCAACACATTATGTTGTTGAAAGTATTCTTTCATTAGATAAACTCCTAAAAATGTACAAATAATGGTACGCTCTGTGCCAAGAAGACACGGAAAATATTTTTTATCACCGTAAAATACGGCGTATAACGCGCACCAATATCTTAAAGCAATATTCCTTAATTTTTTGGTAAATTCACCGTATAAATCGCACCCCTTTTTTACGTATAAATCTGAAATGTTTCTATGCAATGCTTTTATGTTTTTAAATCATTAATTTGTGTTATTTTCTTAGGCTTTTTAAAAAAGAAGAGTATAGTTCTTTAAGTCCATAAGGTCTTATATCTTTTAAATAAACACTATTTTGATTATGTAGAACTCTAACTTTTTTTATGCTGATCTCTTTGTTTACTTCAAAGCTTTCATTTTTATACTCGGCGTAAAACGCACACCCGTAAATTTCGATCTCATTTTTGGTGTTAAGTGCGCGTTATACGCCGGATTTTACGATAGAAAGAGCATTTAAGCACAAAAATGAGCCAAAAGAATTCATATCGGAAATTTTAATGTTGCTAATTGGAGAGAAGGATTCTAATATTTTGGTTTATATTGGTGATGACAGCTAAGAAATTAAGAGAAAATAAAAGCATCACTTGGGGAAAAGTACGTACCCTCTCCTCTTGTTTGCTTAGAGAATTTCAAGAAAAGTGTCTAGCCTTACATAGTATACGACGTTATTTAAGTTATACAAACGGTATTTACGGATTATCGCAACGGTATTGGAAACATTATTTGAAAGGAAACACATGTTTGTGCTAAATCAGTGTGTACAACATAGAGGAAATCAGGGTTGTCAACTTGGCCAGTTACCTTGAAGGTTGGCATTATTTCGATGGTATGCAAGTACAATATAAACACGTATGTTACACAAATATTATAATAATTAGACTAATTGACATTTAAATCGTATATATTCACATATAAATATATAAGAATGCATAATTACTTAAGCATTACCCATTATAGAAAATAAATAATATAAACAAATCTCCCGAAGAATGGCATGAAAAAGTCAACCGCGAAAAAAAGTCGTAAAAAATATAGTATTTATGAACAATTGGAGGCTCTTGCTCAGACTAAATCAAAAGTTTTCTCTTCTGTCGTGTGATCATAAGCATACAAACATTTTTTTTTTTTGCATTAACTTTAAGGAAATTTTGTATTTTAATCGTGCTATTATGTTTTAAAAAAATATGTGTGTTTGAAAATAAGCATTAAAAAAAATTGACATCTTTTGATCCATAATCCAGAAATAAAATGAGCCTGGAAGGGGTAACAGTCTCATTATTTTCAAGTTCCAAAAAAAAACTAATTTTGTGTTCAAATAAAAACGCGACTAAAGAGCATTTTTTTTTTGTTGTTCACTTTTGCAGTTATGATATTTTGGCGGGTTTCGAGTGGCGTAAATTTTGTTCCGGAGCGACCAAAGTTTCTTTTTTCTAATGATTTAAGATATCGTAACATAACTCCAAGGTAATAACCGCTTAGCGTGTAGCATATCATAACTGCACGTAATTATCTAGTGTTTAATAACTAAACAAGATTTGTCTTAATGCATCTGGAAACAAATTAAATTTAAATAATATAGGTTGTGCACTCTTTTCCATAATACTGTATTTTACCTTTCCCCCTTTACCACGAATATTTTTTTTTATTTCATTAATTACGTAAATATCGGAAAATAGTTTCCTCAATTAAAGGGGCATGCAAAAGGAAAAAAAAGTATGAATTAAGTGGAATATTTGTAACGATAAGTTGGATTTGTACATCATGAGAATATTAGCAAAAACAATGTTTGTCTTATAGATTTAAAAAAAACTCTTTCTTTATGGAAACTATCAGTTAAGTAAATCTTTTTGCAAACACACGCCCAAAAGCCCTTACTGTAGTAGTAAAAAAATAATCATTATTAATACCCTTTTTTAGATAGTTCATGAAACAAATTATATTTTTTGATTTAAATATTCGGAATCTTTTTGCAATCCCAACTGTTAGCTCACACTCTCCCTATATATATATTTGTATGTGTCCTGTTCAAATTTTCAATCATTAATAAACTACTTTCTGTTCATCCATTCAAAATCAAATACATTTTTTAAAAACTTGTAGTTTATGACACTAGATGCTAATACAGTTTTTTCAAATTTAATTCATTAATTTAATTAAAAAATAAAAAAATAGCAGTCCAACAGCAAATATAGAAAGGACAATTATTCGTTGTGTCCCTGTAGCGCAATGGATAGCTCGTTGGACTTTTAATCGAAGGGTCGTGGGTTCGAATCCCACCTGAAATGGTCTAATTTTTTAGAATTTGATTTCAATTTTACTATACTATTTTATTAGAATAATTAAATATAATGAATGAATAAATGGTAACAAACGAAAAATAGTGAATCATATATAGAAAGGAAAATTGGAAATTGCAAGGAAAATCGTTTTCCATTTTTTTACTTAATATTTAAAAGTCATATGTATAGACGTAATTCATATTAATTGTAACTATTTAATAAAAGTAAAAAAAAATAAAAATTTTCTTTGTTGACCGAAGTAGGAATTGACTTAATTTTTTTTTATATTGCTTGTTTTAAAAAGGAAATTACTGAACTGATTTGTTTTCATTACGCTACGCGCCAAATGTCTTTTGGCGAGGTTTTCAAATTGCACCAACTAAGATTTTGGTAACTAGTAGTTTCAAGCCAATACGGTGGTCTAACACCAATAAATCAACATGAAAACAATTTAAAAATAAATTAAGCGAAAAGGAACATAATTTTACAGTGGGAAACAAACTGGTAAAAATACAGATTTAAATTTAGAAATGCCAGAAAAAAAGCAGAAAAGTGCATAAGAATCAGAAATAAATAAATAATGGAGTTAAGAAAATTAGATTTCACTGTGGTTTTATCAAACACGAGAAACATTTAAAAATTAATCAAATGTAAAAATGAAATAATATTACGTGGAAATTCACAATTTGCTGTCAACGAAAATTTAAGCTTTATAGCTGTGGCGCACACAAGGGAAGTTCTCAGTGTCCGGACTTTCCCACAGCCCTTATTTTTTTTAGATCAATTATAGTCGTATGGATATAGTATGCAACATTTAATTAAATATTGGTTATTAATAATTAATTTTATTATTAATGCTAAATACTAATTCAATAATTCATTTTTTACTGTTTTTGTTCCAAAAAATGGACAAACTCAAAAGTATATTGTTACGAATTTTGTGTAAATAGTGTAAATAATTTACATTTGGATGTATAATGCATTTATATTACTTAATACTAAATTTATTTTTTGTTAAAATTGTAATATTCACAAGCAACGCCGTCCCTTACGTTATAATGGCGTTTCAATGGGAACGTTGGCGAAATCTTGGCGATAGATACAAGTTGGCATCATTTTTGGGGGACAGCGAATTGGCGAAAAGCATATGGCGACATTGGCGATTATTTTCGACGAGTTCGGGATCTTCTGGATTCTTCTATAAAATAGGGGAGAAATCTACTAATTTCACGATCTATGACGTGAGCTGATTTTTCTCGAAATTTCCGCCGGGTCTGTAAATAGAGTGATATCGCCGAAAACTGTCAGTCTTGTTTCAACCAGCGATTAGTGAGCATTGTTTTAACTAGCCATTATCTCGGCAGGGATGGTGAATAATCTTATACATACGTGTATTTTGGGTACTGATAATTGTGTCTAAGTGCTGTTGAAAGTGTAAAATCCTTCTGATATTCATTCAACGAACTTTGCTGTTGAATCCTGTACTTTTAAGGATTGATTTTCGACAATAAATCTCATTGCTCTTAAAGAACTGTCTGGTTGTTTGCGACTGATTTGCATAAAATTCTCGAATCGCGATCACAGTAACAATATGTTGGGCGGCGTATTGGTGTATGTTATAAGAATGGTGGACTTTGACTTTGGGCGAGTGAATATTAACGTCGGACTGTTTAGCAACACGAGGGCTTTTGGCGACGGTCCGCGTGATTTTGAACCATGGTCAAGTGACGTGGATGACACCCGAGCTGGCACCCCCCTCTCCTAACTACCACACCACACCAACCGGAGGACATTAGAGCTCTCGACAATTTTAACGTGCATCCGTCCCCTACACGGTGGGTCTTTAGTGGTACTGGGTTCGAACTCACCACAAGCTAGCCATGATCTGATGCCTAGACCACTTGGGTACCGCGGCCCTAATTTTGACTCTGGAAATCCAATCCTAGAAAATTCCTGTGTGCGCCGCCACTGCTTGATAGATTTACTACTAAGGTTACGCCAATTTTTAACTTAAGATCTATAATAAAACATATGGCTGTCAAATTTGTTATCCTGCATATAAACATACTTCGGTACGCTTCCATTTCACTGGTTTATTTGTCAGATTTCATGACGTCATAAATGAGCAAAATTTTAATCAAGAATGAAAGAAAAAAAAACCACAATTCCTAGAAAATAAAACGCATAGAAAATTCGAATTCGGCAATCTTTTTGGTTCATACAAAATGTAAGAAGAATATAATATCTTCTAAAGAAAGGTCTAGTGCTCACCAATAAAATTCGAAGTACGAATGTTCCAATAAACCAGTGCTCCCCACCCACAGGGCCTTGATTAGTACAGGTAGATGGATCTAGTCGTACCGAGCCACCCAAGGAACAATAAATTATTTATTTTTTATTTACTATAGCAGTGTTCCTCAAATTGGAGGTGCACCCCTCTAGGGGTATGACATCACTACGTGGGGATGCGAGCATATTGAAAAGTCGAAAATAAATGTTTAATTTACTGTAAGGAAGAAAAGACATTCTGAGTAAATATGTATATCAGTGCACACACACATACACAAGTATGTATTTATTTATATATATATATATATACTAGCTGTTACCCGCCCGCTTCGCTGGGTATTTCAAGATGTTTTATAAATTTTTACTGCTTATATATATGTATAAATTATTGATATCTAAGTCCTAGCATTAAGAATTCGATAGAATTGAACAATATACTTATACCTGTAACTGTCACCTGTTGATAAAAAAAAGGGCAGAACTCATCTAATTTGTATTTTCTAAAAATCTCTAAAATTGAAGCATAGAATGATGTTTGCTCTTTCGTAACTCAAAAACCAAGTGGATTCCCGCAAAACCAATTTTCGGTGGATCTCTGCTCCGTAAATTGAACATGCAAGCCAAATTTCAAGTCTAAATCTAACAGAAAAAAGCAAAAGTTTTGCTATAAATATCCCGTAATCCCGTTGAGAGCCGTTTCCAAAATTACCGCTCTTAGCGGATTTCAATTCAACAAAAGAAAAATGCAAGCCAAATTTCATTATTATAGTCCTTGTAGCTCGCAAAAAGTAATTTTTTTTGTCAATACGTCCCATTCCCTGCAACCCCACAGAACTCTTGATTTGCTTAAAATTTATTCTTAGTGGATCCCTATTCAACAAAAGAAACATGCTTAACAAATTTTAAGTATATGGGTCTAACAATTAAAAGCAGGAATTTTTTTCTGTAACTCCTCTTGACCCCTCGCAAACATCTTTGGGGGTCAATTTTCATTTTACTCTTTGTTAGAGGAACTCTATTTCATGAAAGGAACATGCCTACCCATTTTCAAACAGGATGATCAAGTAGTTTAAAAATGGAAATATTTATCGATTACGCCTCTTAATCTCCCGAAATTAAACTTGGTAGTTGATATTCGCGAAACCCATTTTGTAGCGGTTCTCTACTTTACGAAAGGAATCTGCTTATCAAATTTCAAGACTGTACGTCGAACAGTTTAAAAATGGGGATAATTGTCTATAACGCCACTTGAGCCCCCGCAACGCCACTTCTGGGTCTGTTTTCACAAAACCCATTTTGTAGGGGAATTGCACTCTATGAAAGGAATCTGCTTAGCAAAATTTGAAGACTGTGCGTCCAATTAATTAAAAATACAAAAACATTATCAATAACGCCCCTTGAACCCCCGCAACACCACCTCGGGGTCGATTTTCACAAAACACATTTTGCAGTGTATTTCTATCCTATGAGAGGAATCTGCTAACCAAATTTCAAGGCTGTGAGTCTAATAGTTTAAAAAAAGAAATAATTATTTATATCTGCCCTTGGGGTACCCCTTGGGGTCAATTTTCTCCAAACCCGTTCTGTAGCGGATATTTACTCCATGAAAGAAACATTCCTACCAATTTTCAAGCAGACAGGTCAAATAGTTTAAAAACGAAAATATTTATCTCTTACGCCACTTAATCCCCTGCAACGCCTCTTAGAGGTCTGTTTTCACAAAACCTTCTTATAGCTGATCTCTACTCTATGAAAGAAATCTCTTTATCAAATATAAAGACTGTGCGTCTAATAGTTTAAAAATGGAAATAATTATCTATAACGCCCCTTAAGTCCCCTCAACGCCACTTGGGGCAATTTTCACGAAACCCATTTTTAGCGTATCTCTACCCTATGACAGGAATCTGCTTACTAAGTTTCAAGACTGTACGTCTAATAACTTAAAAATAGGAATTTATAACGCCCCTTAAACCCCCCACCCCCGCAACACCCCTTGGGGGTCAATTTTCCCAAAAACCCATTTTGTAGCGGATATTTACTCCAGGAAAGAAACTTACCTACCAATTTTCAAGCAGGTAGGTGAAGTAGTTTAAAAACGGATATATTTATCTATTACGCCCCTTAATCCCCCGCAACGCCACTTAGAAGTCTGTTTTCACAAAACCCGTTTTGTAACTGATCATTATTCTACGAAAGGAATCTATATATCAAATTTAAAGACAGTGCGTCAAATAGTTTATAAATGGAAATAATTATCTATAACGCCCCCTAAGCCCCTGCAACGCCACTTGGGGGTCGATTTTCAGCAAACTCATTTTGTAGCGGATCTCTACACTCTGAAAGGAATCCGCTTACCCAATTTCAAGATTGTACATCAAGTAGTTTAAACATGGAAGCAATTATTTATAACGCCCCTTAACCCCCTTAACGCCCCTTGCGTTTCGAATTTCGGAAAATCCGTTCTTAGCTGACGTCTACTCTATGAAAGGAACATGTCTACCAAATTTCAAGTCTGTAGGTTGAATAGTTCCGGAGATATCGTGATTAGTCAGTCAGTCAGTCAGTCAGTCAATCAGTCAGTGAGTGAGTCGCTTTTCTCCTTTATATATATAGATTGCACAGGGGTGAGCTACCATACTGTATCAATAATACGGGGCAGCGAAGGTTTCAGGGCCCCAACATAAACAAGGAAAACATTGTTTATATATTAGAGGGGACTCAAAAAGTGTATGCAAGAATTTTTGTGATAAGCTTCCCACTCAAGTCTAGCTACTCCACTGGTGCTTTTGATGAATAATTTATCAGTACTAAAGTAAAAACAAGTTTAATAATTACAAATTTCTCCCATGGAATATCTACACAAAACTTAACTCATTTTTAGCGCGTTTTTCACGCGTAGTGGAACAAAAGCGCTATTAGGACGCAAATTTCGTCTTCGTTCCATATTTTGTTGTACCTTTTCCCCAGCCAATAAGCAACCAATTGACCTCGGGTTTTCGGCATTGGGTCGCATGTGTGCCCTAGATGAGCCGAATCATATTTAAATTTAATCATTTATATTTTTTTAAGTACAGTACTACTTTCTGTTAGTAAAAAGTTCATTAGTTGCATTATTGTAAAATACAAACATGCGAAAAATGCGCTAAAATTATTTAGCCATGCCAATGATTGATATCTTGTTTTTAAAAAATTCTATAGCTTTTAATTAAAGTTGAATTGTAGCTTTGTTACCTAAGTACATTTTTATTGCATTCAATACCTTGTTATTGTATGTGGGGGTAGGGGGGAATTATGATTCAAATTGGGTCACAAGCATTGGAAGTTCGAGGATCATTGAACTATGGTGTATTTTTCTCGGGTTTGTTTGACTTTACTTTCCCTTTATATTCCATGTTAAATTACTTTATATACATGCTTTAATGTAACTGCCTTAACTGAAATCATTTAAAAATAATTAAATTAACTTTATTAAATCAAACCCATCTAAAATAAAAATAACCAACGTTCCATCCTGAGCGCGGGGGGGGGGTAAATTTTTATACACAATGACCGGTTCGTGACGATAAATAGGCTAGGGATCACTGCGAAACAAAAGTGGCAATCTAGACAACGAAAAATATGGGAATGCTTAAATTTGTAATCTGAAATGAATACGGGTTCTCTCATAAAAATAAACCAATAATACAGTGAAGTACGTTGCGATAAAACGACATTAACACGAACGTGCGGTTAGTAAGAAGAAATACAGTGATTGTGTGTGTGAGCGAAAAAGTGCTTTGTATTTTCATGCGTTAATTATCTTTTAACACTAAAGGAAAATCACTTAACACGAAAGGATTTCTCTTCTGGGAATGATTAAAATACGAAAAACACCAGCCGCTTATTATAGGCCGCTGTTGAAGTCTATAAAGATTTTGGTATTACTCTAACTACTTTATTAACAACAATTAAACAAGTACAGAGTAAATTATGCAAATGATTTTGAATGGTTTTTATTAAATACATGCATATACACATCTATGTAAATAAAATGTATTCTGATAAAAGAAATTTTTTAAATATATATATTTTTAATTTTTAACACTAAGAAATATTTTAATCCCCTCTGCTTCGTGGGAAAAGATTTTCATATATTGTATAATGTAAAAATTGTTCTTATTAGGCTTGATGGTAAGAAGTTTGTGTATGCTTATTAAGTCTTTCTAATCGAGTCCCAACTAGCTTCGAAAAAAATCCATTATTAAACTTTTGAGAAGGGGATAATGAGAAAGTGATTACTCTCCCCCCCCCTCCAGAAAAAAAAACTCGCATCTCCAAAGTGAAATTTTTATTGAAACATAATTAACCTCTTCCGTAAATTACATAAGAGTTACAGATTTTCATGTAATTGAGTTTTATATACGTCGCTGCATAGAGCAACACGAGA